>JAJJWX010003185.1:0-68875 GCA_023529315.1 Papaver bracteatum | reverse complement strand
TCAAACAAAAAATATAATTAAAATTAAGTAATTATTTAAAATTTGTTTTTATTTTTATTTTTGACAAATGAAATAAAATGGTATGTTACAATAGTTTGAAAATAAAATATAATAATATTTAAAGAATAAAATATAAGAAATAAAAATTGATTGTATATATATTTAAGGGTAATTTTTGTCATTTACAAAATAAAATAGGTACAAAAAAGATAAATCAAGCATTAAATTTTGGTGGGATCAAAGCTTATGTATTTGTAGCTTTTAAAAGCTCCTCCACCCCAGCTTTTAAAAATTGAGGAATCTGGGAAGTGAACACTTTAATATTTTTTTTATCAAACACCAATTTTAAAAATTATTGACATATATAAGTTTTGAAAGTGCTTTTGGAAAAATAAAAGCATTACCAAATTCAGCCTTAGTCTTATGAATGCATTTGAATTTACAAAACAAAAAAAAAAAGTAATTTACTACCATCAAATTTCAAGGCGTCCTAGTTAGTTCAGGCATACCAAGGCTCTTGGATAACTGAACGGTTTAACACCTATGGAGTAACTTATTGTGCTACATTTGGCTATACCATGTTATAATCCGACGGAGTTTCCCATATGCTAAGTTTCCAGGGCTTTTGATCTAAAAAAGAAAAAAATGGAAATCGCTCTTTCTTCCCTGTTCTTCCCTAATTATCTGTTCTTCCCTAAAATAAAGAAAGCGAAACCGTAATTGATGATATTTCAATCCAGGAAAAGGGTTCATATTTGGAAAAGGGTTATTAGTTTTGACAGCTTTCCTTCACATCCAGGAAGAAAAGAAATAGACTTTTAATCGGCTGAAGAAGAAGGGATAGAGACGAGGAAGTGTTGCAAAGTAAGGTTAGTATTCTTCTGTTAACAACGATTTGCCGGAATCGATTTGTCGATAATATTTTTCCCCAAAAAATTTGATAAAATTATTTACGGTGTTTAATTTCAGTTTAGGGCTAAAAAATAATAGATTCAATTCGTGGCGGTCGAAGACTACTACTGGAATTGAGGCAAGTTTGTTTTGTCTGCTTATGTATTCGTTGTATTGATGTGTTGTTTAATTTTTGCACTTTGGTGATTGTTGGAATTCTGGAAATATAGTGAACTCATTCTTGACTTTTAGGGAAGTCAGATCGGATAAATCTCTTGATCACTTAGGCCATAATTTGTTAGTTAAGATTTGTGGATTTAAATTAAATGTATGCTAGACCATTCACCGTCTTGTTAGGCTCATACAAATTTGTTCATGACAAACTTCGTTAAGTGGATTTTGCTGTGGTTAGGGAGGTTAGGTGGTTTCACATGTGTACTCTGGAATTTCAAGTTGTACATTCGTTCAATCTATGAACTGACCACCAAGGACAGTTAGCTTTGGTGCGTTATAATTGCGATGGTAGTCTAATAGTATACCACAGGTATTTATTAGTTCTGGAAACAATAACTTGCTTGACTGACTCCTTAGAAAAAGTGATATGAGGCTATGAGGGTTGATATTTGGATACTGCCATAGGTGTATGAACTAAGTATGCATACTATTTATTACTGGTGTATCTAAGCAGTTGTCTCTGGATGCAGGGTATTGTAGAATCACTATTCTGGTTTTGCTGGTTAGGATTTGAAGGAAAAAGTTGTGAAACTCAATAATTTGGTTCGACAATTGGAAATGAAAAACAAAGAGCTTATTCAACACGAGAAATTGCAGGTTAGTTTCTTTATTTTGTGACCTTCTTTTGCATATCCACTAATGTTTATAATTCTAACAGTATTGTTAGCCTATCATTTTATTTTCCGTAATTACAATCACAACTGGACATGGATCATAAATTAACAGCAAGTAATTGCTATAAATTTTGAGTGCTAAGCTGAACCTAAGTCTAATTTCTGTTGTGTATTAATTCTGTAAACATAGACTAGCTAATCCAAGAGGCTCCACAGTTGTAGACATGGATATTGGTCTAGGACACATATACGACCTTTGTAAGGTACACTTGGTGATACCTACGTGAGAAAATGATTGAGGTGTTCTAAAAATTGTTTTGTTACATATACGCAGGGTCCAAGGAGTTCCCTTATTTTCAACAATGGTGGATACAGCAACACTGGGCTCTTTGATGATATGGACACTTCTGATTCCAAATCGGATTGTGATTTTGAGACTCTTGGTGTCGAATGGGTGCAGTCGGGGAAGGTTCTGGGAAAAAAAAAAGGGGATCAAGAAAGGGATCTTCTCTTGAAGCAGTGTCAAATCCTATTGATCTTGCAACTTCAGTAGGTCTGTTTGCGAATTCCACAGTTGGGAATTGCGAGGTTCCAAGTATCTGCATGTTTCAGCACATTCAGATGAGATTGAAGAGGGTGGAAGTTGTAGTGTCAATGAGGATGTTGAATCTCTTGCAGGTCATGGTGCAATGCTATTACAAAGTGCATTAACTGACAAACCTCCTATTGATGCAAAGAATGTCAAACATGAGTAAGGGAGGAAGCCGTTATCTGACATCGGGAATACTGGTAAACCTCTCTCTCTCTCAGCAAATACTTTTAACCCTTCTACAAATAGTACTTTCGATATTGATGGAGGCTGATGATAGTCCCTTGGTATCAGTATCTTTTCTCACCCGGCCAGTGAGAGTGCTACAGGTGCGACTACTGACTTAAAATATTTAAACAAACCAAAACAAAAAAGTGATTGAGTTGTAAGCCACACAATTATTGATCGTCTAGTATTAGTCGTTCATTAAGCTGTCAGCCACACATTTTAGCTTCGGAGGAGTATTTAAATTAATGGGATGTGAATATCTGTACGCTGCTGTTTCATTTTCATTTATGACTTGGTGCTGAAAGCTTAATTTTGTTAACCATTTGATATTACTGCTGTGTCCTTATACTTCGCCTTATCATTTTTGTTTATGACTTGGTGTGTAAAGCTTAATTTTGTAAAAAGCTTAACTTTGTAGATGGTACTGCTGCGTCCCTATACTTCGCCTTATCATATTCGTTTATGACTTAGTGTGTAAAGCTTAATTTTGTAAACCATTAAATAGTTCCAGTGTGTCCTGCTTCTTCATTTTCATTTGACTATTACGTACCATTAGAAGAACACAAAATTTTTTCAAGACGAGACCATAACAACTGCAGTCAACTAATTACTGCCACTATATGTTTTGCAACTTTAATGCCGAAGCAGTAGAAGATTTTGCTAATGAGGGTGTTAATTTATGATGATGAGAAGTAGCAGTAGTTCATGCTTGAATATCTTTCTAGCACTTGTGCTAATCATGTTAATTACTTGCTCCATTGCTCGACTCTTTTGATCTAAACGCGCAGGGCAAAACAAATGCTTCAAAGAAAATGCAGAGTAAAAAATGGCTAAAGGGACTTATTCAGCTCGTTCCATGACACCATTCCATGACACCATCTTTATGCTTAGCAGGTTAGTGTTGAAGACACTTGAAGCCAGAGAACACGGTTTAGCAAGAAATTCCTGAAAAACTACCACGTGCAATGTGGTCTACTACAGCAAACACCGATCCATTTAAAGAAAGGAATTCTGAGCAGGCCGAAGAATCGTTTGAGAATAGGGAGGTTGGTTTATCTACTCCTAGAAATCCTGCCTGGCAAACTAGGGATTCAGAAGAAAAATAGAATCATGGCATCTGGGTTTATCATTAGTCACTTTGTCAAGGTCTGTGAGGATGAGCTTAACTGATCAACTAGATGAAAACATGTTTATGTTATGTAAGCATTTTAAAGATGCTGCGATGTTGTCAGTTCCTTCTTTTTCTCGCTGCCAGCAAGATAATTGTAGACAACACTGTCAGATCCTTGTGTAATTTAATGTTTGAGGATCCAGTTTCAACTTTGAACTAGCAAAACAGGAAATTATTGTCCAGGAGAAATAAGGCTGGTTGCACCCGACACACCGTTGATTCAATCTTCGAGTAGTGTAAACATGGTAGTACTCTAGCACCAAGTCTATTGAGCATTCTTTTCAATCTTTTCCCCTTAAATGAAGTAAACAAATGAGCAAGCCAAGGCTCCATTGGCCTTTCCAACCAAGCGAACGCTCCATGGCTCCACCTCTAACGCTCCATGGACCCTCTTAGACACGTCATCGGCCCTTCTAAGCTAGTCATGCCATCGGTCCTTCCAATCTAGCCGCGCTACTCGCCATTCCGCAACATCATCTCCGCTCGGCCAAGATTGAAACACCATCTTCGTCGTTCAAGACAACACAATCTCCACCGTTTTTAAGCCACGCATCCGCTATTCCCAAACCGTAAGCGCCATCTTCACCATCCCATGGCACAAATTGGAACCAACGTTCCGGGAAGCAAAAACTCTACGCCAACACTCCCTGGTCAAGCCGGAAATACGCCAAGTCATCAATATAAGGATCACGGATTCCTCATGCCTTCCGCTAAAGGTTAGTTGAACTTCCTTGGAAAAAATTTCACGTCTTGCCCTTTCGATTTTACTCTTGTCTGTCACCATCTCATGCTTACCCTGCAACAATGCCACCGTTCCGAGCTAAGCAGGGGACTTAATGTTGATGGTGGTTTTTAGCTTAGGGACAAAATCGTAAAACCTTGCATCTGATGTGACATCACTCTATAAGGAAACAGAGCCACATGTGCTAACCTCTTTAGTTGCAAATTTATTGAGCCGCTCAATATACTTACATGAAATTTATCCAGACTGGTGAATCCCAGATGTTCTGTAAATTTCGGCGCCTCGCGCATATTCACTTAATATAAGTTCCTCTAAATGCCTTTTATGTTATGTTCTCCGGGTGAACTATTAATATTGATATGGCATGACGATTTGTGTTCACTCGCAGCAGAGTAGCACGAATCTCCAAGTATCAAGAATAAGATCCTTACATAAGGTATTCAATCAGAAAAGCATGCTGCTCTCTGGCAACGAACTTAAAAGAGCTCTTTGTTGACACATAGAATTCAGTCAACCTGACTAACTTGCATAAGTTAGGGTTTCGCGCCTCGCGCAAGATACCAGACCTTATTTTTCAAAATTTTAGCCTATTAGGTAATTAAACCCGCCACCACGCCCTAGCTTGCAGGACCCACTTCCCATCGACCAATCATCTCTCCCTAAATGCGCCACGCGCATTCCGAACAAGGCCAGCCCCATGTTGCTTGCCGGACCCACTTCCCATTGACCAATCAGGCCACCCTAAAGGCGCCACACTCTCACTAGAAGTGTGGCCGCGCCTTATGTTTGGCCCGCCCCCCCTTTTGTGGCCAATCAGGTTACTCTTAAACTTGCCACCATACACCCTACCGCGGTAACTTCGCAACATGCCAACTTCGTGGCAACCTGCCATAAATAGCCACCACACGACAATTCCTACTCTTGTGGCCGTTTTCACACTATGTCCTTGCCATGGTTCCTTTGGCATATCCATGGCGCCATTTGCACAAAAGTAGCGACATGCCATAGCCGCACCCCACATGCACTAATTAGGGTATTCGACAAACCCTAAATTGAGCAAATTGCTACCAAAGCCAAATAACGTTCCCATAGCAACGGGATTGGCGTGGCAACAAGGCCAATGTTGCCACGCCACATGTGGGTCCCACTCAATGGCGCCTTGGCCACACCAAGCCCTAATTCTTCCACGACGCCTTGGCCACGCCAAACCCTAATTCTTCCACGACGCCAAGTCCTAATTCTTCCACGGAGAATTCTTCCATGACGCCTTGGCCATGCCAAGCCCTAATTCTTCCACGACGCCTTGGCCACGCCAAGCCCTAATTCTTCCACGGAGAATCCTTATAACGGCGCCAAGACTTGGCCATGCCAAGTCCTTCCAACGACGCCAAGCTTTGGCCATGCCAAATCCTTCCACAACGCCAACTCTGGCTGTAGAGCCAATTTTCAGTTTTGTCCATGCCGCAACATCATTGGCATACCACTATGCCATGGCTACTAGCATGTTTCCATGCCATGGCTATGCCACTGGCATGCCTTTAGCATGTGGCTGACGCCACTTCGCTATACAACAAGATGTGTCCATAATCAATGGATATCCTTCTTCACGAGATGCAATCTCAGCCATCCAAGTTCGTCACCGAACTGATGAGCTCGCGACAAGTTTTAGGTGACTAGCCAAGACGAGCCTAGCATTACATGATATTTACCTGCGGCAAGCCTCTCAATTTTAACTTGCTACACGTAGCAAAGTGTTACTTGTTTTCCACGAAAACACTCGAGACATCAAAATATGTCACAAATTGGGGGATACTCATTAGGGTATTGGTCTAGCGGTTTACAGCGTGCGGCGTGCAATGCGCCCGTTATAAGAAAGTGTCATAAAGTAGGATAATTAGTGGTGGTGAAAAGTAACGGTGTAAACAATTCATTTCCTTCATCATGGAAGAGTAATGACCGGCGGTTACACGAATTCACTTTCTTCATCATGGAAACATAACGTCGGGAAGTTACACGTTACTCGTTTCTTCCACCACTCAATCGTTTCCTCTTCATACGAGACTAGGGTACGTTTCACTATGACTTATATAAATAGGTCTCACCTATTTCCACCAAGAACAAGTTTTGGTCAGGAGAACAATACAACTTCCAGAAATCATCTGATAGCTTCTCATCTAGATAGCCAGTTCAACTTTCTGATACAAGTCACAAAACGCCCACACTTCCAGAATCAACTATTCTGGTCTCAAAACTTTCTTCGCTTCCTTCCCTAAGACCAACCCTTCTCCTTCACTTTGTGACCGAAGCAAGCCTGGAACGACCTTTTCTTGTTTTAGGCCAGGATTGTACAGATTGATCT
Source organism: Papaver bracteatum (assembly GCA_023529315.1). Taxonomy (NCBI): domain Eukaryota; kingdom Viridiplantae; phylum Streptophyta; class Magnoliopsida; order Ranunculales; family Papaveraceae; genus Papaver; species Papaver bracteatum. The sequence continues at coordinate 62,047 of JAJJWX010003185.1, read as the reverse complement.
CTCGAATCAAAAGTACTCCCGTGCAGTACATTGTCTAGGGTTTGGAATCGTTTCTTACCTACACACCAAAATTACTGAAATCAGCAGAAACGGTTTTCACCCTCAATCACTAAGTTACCTTGGTAACAAAGCATTCAATATTCACCGTTAGATGAAAACCTGATTAGATTCAAGCTAATATCTTTCAACCGTTAGATTGAACTTAGCTTGTTATACACAAATGAAATGTACCCTCATTTAGGTTTAAGTAACCGTACCTAAACGTGTACACCATGTTGGCTCAACCTTAGTTAACCGAGGTTAGCTATATGAACACTCTCATATCTACCTTATTCATCTTAACCATAACTAGTTCAAGTGACTCAAATAAAACTAGTTAAAGAGTTGTTCAATTGTTATATTCTCATAAAAGTATAAAAGAACACAATCGAAGAAAAATTGGTTTGATTCACTCGAATCAATTCATGAACATTATAGCCAAGGTTTGCAAAGAATATATTCCTTAATGTATAAATGTATTAGTTCATGAACAAACCAATTATAGAACTTTAACCACTCAAGTATGCAAACGGATACGCATACTTAAGTAGCTTGTCTGAGGTTGGGTTCGCCAGTATGCGAACGGGTACGCATACCTAAGTACACTTCTAAAACCCAGCAGATTTTCCCGGACCTATACCTTACGCAAGTATGCTGAGACGGACCAAAGAAATTTTGCTTTCAGCGTGTCAGGTTACGATCGTTTGGAAAGCTTCGACTCTCTGATACGCCACTCAAGAAAAACTTTGTTCATTCATAATCCTGCACAGAGTAGAAATCTCATTAGTCTCAAGTTCAGAATTCTATGAGCATATATGTCACATACCATAGTACTTATAAAATTCGACAAGGGTTCCAATTTCCAAAAATAAAAGTTCAAATTTCAAAAACTAAAAGACGGCTAATTGCCGCTTCTAACAATTTATATGGCCAGTTGCCATTTCAGATAATTCATGTGGCCACTTGCCAGATTGCCAATTTCCAATTCAAAATTCATGTGGCTAGTTTCCATTTCAGATAATTCACGTGGCCATTTGCCATATTGTCAATTCAAAATTCATGTGGCCAGTTGCCATTTCAGATAATTCATGTGGCCAGTTTCCAGATGGCCAATTTCCAATTAAAAATTCATGTGGCCAGTTGCCATCGTCTTATTGTGATGCCATTAGCCAGTTGCCAATGGTGAAGGATTGCAATCATCTCCAAATAGATGGTATGAACTGCTCAACAGCAACCAACACTTTCAGATGATATGAAAAACCTTGTAGAGTTGTGCTGAACCGCGAAGCGACTGCCTGCATACCCTCTATGTTGCTCGAAGGGATCAAGCATGACCGTAGTTCGTCGTTTTTGGTTTAGATAGTATGAACTTCTTACTATAGCAGTAACTATCTCTATCTACAACAGTATCTACCTTTTAGCATTATATAATATAGATAGTATGAGCTGCGTAGAAACAACTATCCCTTACACATCGTATCACCAAATACCACCGTAATAGTTATCAATTAATGGCAAGATACTAACCTCCATACCTGTACCCGTCACTCAAAATCAATAACAGACTACAACTACTTTGTAAATTAATAAGTCAGACATAGATAGCACACTAATAACGTTCGCATATAAATAAACTAGCAACTTCAACATAAAATGGCATCAATTAAGTTTAGATCTAGTTAATGAACACAAATCTGCTCCTTGTACCTTGCTTTACAAAAGTAGGCGCACTTAAAAGAGGGTTACAGGGGTTTAATCAATAAATACATTTGTAGATTTGTAGAGATTTAAAAAGAGTCATGAAAATTAATAACTTTGCCAGAATTGAGCAAACTTCTGCGGAGTTATGCAGAGTTGTCTAATGTCTTGTAGACATTTGTAGAGTCTTGAAGAGTTGTATAAACAAATTTTATATGGAAATATGCATAATAGACATAAATATAAAATTTATTGTTGCTTATTTATTATAGTAACTTCAACTAAATTAAAATAAATTATTATTATTTTATATATATAACTTATTTCTTTGGTTCAATGAAATACAATAAAGTGTAACAATAAATTAAAATAATTATTATTATACATTTGTACATAATAATTAAAATTAAAAAAAATGTTTAATCATATTATATATTTATACTCATCTATAATAGGAGTTTTATAGATTGTGTATTCATGAAAAAAATAAAATAGAGTAAAAAACATCTTTATGAAAACTTTGGAAGTCTTCCAAAATCTTGTGTATTTTGCAAGACTTTTATCAAGGCAAATATATACCCAAAAGTCACTCAAAGTCTTGAAAATAGATAAGTATGCAAAGTCTTTGAATTTTCAAGTTTACAACGAGTAACACAAACTTTACAAGATCTTTTGACAATCTACAACGAGTAACATAAACTTTGAAAGAGATTTTAAAAGTATACAACCAATAACACAATACTTTGTAAATCCATTAAACTCTTTGTAAATCGATAAAAGTATTTATTGAGTAAACCCCCGTTAGTCAAATAAGATTTAAAATGACTTTTAGGGAGTTCTCAAATACATTGTTAGTCCATTGAGACTTTTGGTGAGTCTCCTAATATCTCTTGTTATTGGTTAGAGACTTTTTTTAAGTCATCTATGAAACTCCATGTTATTGGATTAGGATTTCATAAGAGTCACTCCAACATCCCTGTTATTCGAATGAGAATTGAAAGTCATTGATTTATTGCTTTCAGAGATTTGGAGAGACTTTTTTAGAAAAATAGGCATGATAGAAATCTCTCCTCAAGAGGTGATAATTCTAGAGACTTGGAAACTTGGGGAATATTTGTTTTTGAGAGTAGGACCCTTTTTTTTGTGAGCGGATAACCAAGTAGCAGGCCGTTAACGGAGTAAAATTGTGGCGAGATTGCATAAAAAATAAAATGAATGTGGGATGAGTGAAATAAAAAAAAATGAAAACATAGGCATAAGGCAATAACAAGATTTATTTTGACAATGAACACGTATTTTACCAGGTATTCATGATACTTTTATTTAGATTATAACATGCATAATAAAGTAACCGGTAGATATTTTGATCAGATATTATACATTTTTTTGTCTCTACAAATCACAAAGACTCTCTAATATACTCTCAGAGAATCACTAGAAATCTCTATATGTTTAGAAAATCTCAGGGAGTCACTCCAAATAAGAAATCTATGAAAGTCTATATAAATCTCAATTGACTACCTCCCTGTTATCCTGTAAGGAGGCCAACTAAGTTGGAATTTCTATAACCTACAACTCTCTTTCTCGTTCACGCAAGTATGTATAGTGAAAATATAACGGTACGTAAAGTAAAACGTGCACATTATAACCTTGGTTGCACATATACAATTAACTTTGTAATTTATCACCTGTTAGGAATTAGCGGACGAGAAAAATATATTGTATCTCTTTTAGAAGATGACGCCACTCGGACTCGAACCGAGATGCTCTAGCACTGCTTCCTAAGAGCAGCGTGTCTACCGATTTCACCATAGCGGCTTGCTCGAAAGCATAATAGCCCATCCACACTCAAACGTCGAGTGCTTAAGTATTTGAAAGGCACAACAGGCACAACTAGCTAAAGATAAACAAAGTTATGGATTATTAAGAAAAGAGATACCACAAATTCAGTCATACTAACACCTTGTACCCAGGTATTTACTAAATAGTAAAATCAGGAAATTGCAAAATAAGCATGAGCTATAGGAAAAATCCTACTTTCCGATCATCAACCCTAAGTCACAATAGGCAAAATTGAGCTACTAAACATAAAATTTGTGACAAGCATAATAAAATTATAAGAACCAATAACACAAAATTGGTTAAAAAGACCAAAATCAACAATTCCTGGGTGAAAATGACATTTAGATTTTGATACTATTTTAATGGACAAAAATGTAAAAATAGTCAGGATGTAAACAGTTTCATCCTACCCATTTTCAAATACTTTTTTCTTATTTTTAATTTACATTAGGATGCATCCAGTTTCATCCTTGCTATTTTTTAAGTTTAAGTCACACATACTAATTTTTACTCGTCCATTTGAACCATGTTTTAAAAATATTTAGACAAATGATCCATTTTCCACGTAGTTTCTTCATCAGGGTTTTTTCCAAGCTCCATAGGTAGCTAATGTTTTTTGTTGATCTAGATGAGTCTTGAAAGTCCAAACTTTTAGTCTTTCTATCTCTTCGTCAAAATTCATTTCTTTTTCATTGATGACTAGTTTAAGTCTCTCTTTACCTTTTTTTTTTTTGAAGCTGAAAAGAAATATATTGAACTGAAATCAGATACACTACACCAAATTTCTGGATTAGTAACATACTTGAGCCGTTACTAAAACGGGTTGTAACGGCTAATGTCCGTTACAAAACTGGGCGTTACAGTTTTTTTGTAATGGCTTTGTAGCCGTTACAAATTTGGTTGTAGGAACGTTGTTAAATGGTTTTGTTACTACCTGCCACGTAGTAACAGGTCGCCAAGGCGTTCTGGAAAAAATTAAATAAAGTTAGTCATAACATCCCGAGCCGTTACTACGTGGCAATTTAGTAACAGGCCGTAGCCGTTACTACATGGCGAGGTTGAAACGGTTCATAGCCGTTTCTAATTTTTTCGTATGCAAAGAAAAATTACATGATCAACTTTGACCAGGTCAAGTTGACTATCAAATTCATTCTCTCACGGAAATTCACTTAATTCCTAATTCAACACCTGCATACATTCATCATCCACCCTCAACACTTCAATCTATTCATATCACATTCATTCAACTCATATGAGATTTATATTACAAAAGAACTAAAATTTGTTTAAGGACCAAACTTTTTGAAATTTCACTAAGTACCCAACATTTTTTTTCTTCTAAGTATAAAAATTTCTAAGGAAATACATGGAAGGGTTCCAAACTTCTAAGGAACACAAAACTTACTAACCGCCTACAAAACAAAACTTGAATAACCGCAACTTACAAATCTTGAAGCGCTTTGTTCTCCACCCTTGCAAATTAAGCTTTATATCCTTTGCATGCTTGCTTTTGTTGGAATCTTGGGTCAGTGAGAAAGAGAAGAATCCAGACCTGCATAGTTTAGAGTTGAATATATGAGGTCAGTTAAGTCAGCCAATGGACAATATTTATCTACTTTATTTTGAAAATACAAGTCCTAAAACCGTCTTGAGAAGTTTTCAAAGGTGTGTATTGTACGCTGATTCAGTTAACCACTATCCCAGAGAAAAATGGCATATTAATGATATTATGAACACCATGCAAACATACTCTTTTCTACAAAGTGCATACATTATTTAACATATCAAAATAGTTCACCTCGCAATATATAGTAGCCCAACCAAAGCTGACAATTTCCATGTACTGATTCACCGCTTTGACCAAAGCATGAAGTTTCATCTACAAAATCCGCCAAAAAAAAATCGAAAATCCATAAGACTAAAAGCAAATGAAAATATGAATTTATTTTCATATTCAAATATCAAATAAAAAAAATGCCATCTCAGGAATTTGGACCATTAAACTCGACTATTCAAAGTGATTACGAATCAAGGAACTCGCAGATATAAATGTGAAAAAATATAACAAGTAAATACCAAAACATTGATCCGTGAGTGACTTCAAATGCAAGCGTTACTACATTAAAATCATTCTGATAACAAATCATAATATATCTATTGGGATCATGCCCATTACACTAGTTACAGGGAAACAAAGAGAACCCTTTAATTTTGCACCATAAACATCTAGGTAGCCAACTCAAAATGTTTTCATGTGACTGCATTCCCAAATATGCAATCATTAAAGTGTATATATATCTGTTACCCTAGTTTTGGTTTACACAAGACAATGCCCCTTATGATGGAAACTCCCATGGGGGACTCCCAATTGCAAGACTATAAAAGTACAAATTCGGTCTCACTTTGAATCGAAAATTAAGCATCCAAATTCTAGCCGAAAACAACTAAGAATGCAAACATTAAAGTATATATCGTGACAATAACTTACAATAACTCGTCCCTCGTCCCTCGATCCTTATATCCTTTTGCTCAAACAACCATATTTGAATCTTCGGTTTCTGCAAACACAAACAGAAACAAAACATTAGGAAGACACTGAAAAACAAAAATCTACCAATTGCATACAAAGTCAGTTCTTAGGACCACCTGCAATTGCAGACTTAGTGAGTTACTTTGAAAGTTCACACCTTGAGAGCATCATCCAACCAACCGCAGTTTACTTCCCACCAAATGCAATACCTCGCAAGTATAATCTGAGTGTCAAATCCAAAAATTTAAGCTTAATAATACAAGAATAACCTAGTGAAGTACTTACCAGGGATTGATATTTCCCCGGCTGGCTACTACTACTTCAACTGACCTTGTATGAATTCTTATGCATTCACATATAACATAACAACAACCAGGTACATATATATACACAAAAAATCATGAACTGAAAGAAAATATCCATTCATAAGCCGCTTTGTGTTCACATATATACCAAAACGTTACATTTGACCAAAAAAGTTGCTTCAGGTAAAGCTATTCTTATGCACAACTGCATAAAAGTATCCATATCAGTCACCACACACAAAAGTGTGAACCGCCAAAAGAGATCAAAATGGATCCTAAATACTTTTTTATGCACAGTGCATAAGAGTATGTGCATCATCAAAGATACACACAAAAGTGTGAACTACCAAAAAAATCAAAAAAAAACCTAAATACTTTTTATGCACAACTTGCACAAGAGTATGCGCATCAGTCAGCATACGTACAAAAGTTTGAACTGCACAAGTATAACAAAAAGATCTGTGTAAGTCAAGGCAGATATTACGTGATGCTCAAAAAAGATGAGATCTATTAGCTCAAAAAGTAAGAGATAGCGAGTCTTTGTATGAGAGGCACATCTTTGGATGAAGCACATATCCTCCAATTCCAACTTCTCTGAAGGTTGTTGCATACTTGTTAACTTTCGCAGTGATTTCATCTGGCATGAGAATATCATCGATACATACCTTGGCAAGATGTATAGGTATTGGATCTCCGTGAAACTTATCTGATAAAGCACCAGTACAGAGCTCACCAATTGCAATTACTTCATTCTCGAAGTTCAGTAGTGAACAAAGTGGTCCACCGGGTGCTCTTGATGAAGCTGGTGATGCAGTATTCCCAGCAGGTGCTCTTGATGAAGCTGGTGATGTAGTATTCTCAGCAGGTGCTCTTGATGAAGCTGGTGATGCATTATTCCCAGGAGGTGAACTTGTCGCAGCATGTGAACCTGTTTGAGGTGAAGCAGAAACACCGCATGGAGGATGCGAGGCTACATCTCTTGAGATGCTGGGTACGTTCGAGCCAACTGATACTGGAAGTGCAGATTTAATTTCATCCACTACGTGACACAATTTCACAAAGCCATCAATCAGAACACCCACCTTGCCACCTATTTCTTCTACCATCACACCAACACCACCATCCTTCGCCTTCAGTTCATTTACCTTGTGACGAGCTGGAGAAGAAAGATTGACTTGCATACGAGATATAGGACCAACCGAACGAACCCGTCCTCTAGAATCCCGCCCAAAAGATTTAGTCATTGCACAAGGTTCTTCTACTGGTAGACCTGCATCCTGTTTTTCTTTGATCTCATCTTGGGCTTTCTTGAGCTTCTCATGCGGTGTTGAGCATAACAACCGATTAAATTCTAATATCTTAACTACCTAGTACATAGTGTTAAAAGAGTTGAAATAACTGTAAAGTAAACTGACTCACAGCGAATGGCACCGCGCTAGGTAAAATAGAACCACCTTCTTGGGTATGAGCTCTAACCCACACATCCTCAGGATTGATCACTGCATCAGGATTTGAGGCCTCCTAATTTAGAAATATAATGTGAATCACATAGTTGTCCATAAGAGGTTGAGGTAAGTTGTGAATATACTCGAGTTACAGGTAAGTAGTGAATATAACAAAGTTTGAGGAAGTTGCGAATATACGTACCAGTTCAGCTCTCACCAAAGCATGAGTTTTGCGACCAATACAATGTGTGTACTCTAATTGTTCTCTTTTCCTCTTATGGTCAATTCTACTAAACTTTGCCTTTTCTTCTCTTTCATTTTCGTAAAATTTAATCCAATCCTCTGATTTGACACTTGGTGGAACATTTAAAATCCTTTATTCATGAGTAGGGATCAAATCATAGTATGCACAGCGTAACTCAGACTTGAATCTCCTCCATGTACCAGCACCGGCCTTCAGAATATTTTCCTTTGATGTCTCAGGTACATCAAATTCCTCCTGGAAAGACAGAACAAATTAATGCCTTGCTGATTTGCAACAATGATAAAAGAAGTTAAATGATGAGTGAACAAAAATCATGTCTCGGGTAAGTATTGTACCTTAAGGGTTTTCCAAATATCCTCCTTATACTTTGGATCCACAACATCCCAGCTTTTGTATGAAATAGGCACATGTGTACGAGCCAAGGAGCCTCTCCGGTGACCTAATGTTGTTGCGTTCCTGGAAATTGGTTGTCCATATTCATTGACCTCTACTGCTGCCATACCCTATGAAATTCAAACATCAAAATAAGGAAAACAACATAGCTAAAATAGAGCATCCACATTAACATAATAAACCAATTCAAAATGTCCAACCATAGTGCTCGGCCTTAAAATAAGTGATCAAACAAATAAAACCAAACAATTCACGAAAAGGTAGCGGTCATGGTATATATTGACGGGTAAGGTAAAACAAATTGCAACTATTTCAGTTCAAACTATAATATCAGTAATGAGTAGATTTTTCAAATTCTCATTGTCAGTAAGAACTGACTGAAAAGATGTAGGAACTTCAAATTTATCTACTGAAGACGTTAACCGCTGTCGTGAGTGCAACACCACAGACCATCCCTCTTCAATAAGATCCTTCGAGTAGAACACTTGAGTAGCTTCAGATGCAAGGATAAACGGCTCATCCACCACTGTATTTTTGCTTCTCATTTTCGACAAGTTGACTTTTACAACCTTTGAAAATGCATCAACTTTGCAAGCATTCTTATCTCCAACACTAACCCAATCACAATAAAAAAAAACAGTTTCTTCAAAGTCAGTATAGTTCAGGTTGATGATCTCTTTAATTATGCCATAATATGTTATTTCTGCTTCCTCGGTCGACTTCGCTTGAAGCCTTGTAACAGCTTTCATTGACACACCACAGTTTTGTGATACATTCTTCACCCCATAACTGAGTTTGCTAAAAGTAAACCCATTGACTTGGTATTTCTTATATGATTGTGCCTTGAATAGTGGTCCTTGCACGAGTCTCCAAAGTATTGAATCAGTTTCTTTGGCCTTTAACAACTGTAATAGAGCATGGCAGGGTCAGTATCACAACCAAAACCATAAAAAGTTGTACTCAAACCACTACTGAAAGCTTTACAGTATCATCTCACCTCATTGCGCAACCATAGATGAAAACTCTTTAAGTTTTGACCGTTAGACCTGACACCGATAACATAAACATTATACTTCCTACATACAAATACCAATTCAAAGACTATCAGATGAAGCAAACATAATAAACCAATTAAAAATGGAAAACCATAGTGCTCGGCCTTAAAAGAATTGTTCTATAAATAAGTTTTGGCCTAGGTTGAACAACTACATTTTGCAGTTTTATTAGAAAAATAAATAAATATCCAATGTCATCCAGTGCTTATCCTTTTAAGAAAAATATCTTGCATTTGAAAGACTGATTAAAGTTTGAACAACTACATACAGCTATATATTGATAACATAACGACTAGTGAATGGAGACAGTTTCACAGTCATCATCCAAAAAAGTATTGAGTGGTACTGAGGAAGACTAAACAAAATCCAGAATTGAATGACACAAAAGAGAGTTAAGTAAAAGTTACCTTTGCCAAAAGAATCTATTCCAACATACTTAGAGAGGATCCAGTTGCGACATTGTTCAAATTGTGCTTGAGTAAGAGTAATCGGGGTTGCAGTACTTAGAGGCATCTCATCGGCATCATCACAGTCATCATCCAAAAAATCCTGCCGAGTATGTTTATGAGTACCATCACCATCATCTGATATGTCCTCCATAAGGTATAAGCTAGCTTCTCGCAATGCATATCCTCTTGCAATGCACCCTCAATGTACCTTTTATTGCGCACCAATCCTTTAAATCCTTTCATTAACCTACACAGAAAAAGTTAACAGATCAGCAATGAAGATTAATAGTTCAAGAATACCATTTCTCAACTTAAAAATTAAACAAGAACATAAGGGGTTGTATTTACCTCTCAAAGGGGTACATCAATCTAAATCTCACTGGACCACAGATTAAAGCTTCATCACCAGATGAATCATCGGTGGATACTAATAACAAAAAATGGTGGAAAATATTTTTCCATAACACACATTGCTTCCACTGGACTAGCTTTTGCTTGTACAAGTTCATCTCTGTTGATAACCTTTGCGCACAAAATGTTGAAAAATATACTAATACGGAGAAGAGAAACTCGCAGATCTTTAGGTAACGAAGTTGCAGTTTGAACTAGCAATGGAAACAAAGATTTCATCATCACATGGTAGTCGTGAGACTTGAAATTATTCAACTCCGGTGGACTAATGCTCACGCAGCTTCTAAGATTAGAACGAAGCTAGAAGGCACCCTTATATTCTTCAGGACTGTACAAAAAGATACTTTTTCCTCTTTTGTTAAGGCAAAAGATCCACATTCCATTGTTGTCTTACCAGTTGCACTATCCTATTTCAACCATAACCGCTTCTTAATACCCATAGCTTCCATATCTTTACGTGCATTTACACCATCTTTTGACTTATTGTTACCCATGAGAGTGTTAACGATATGCTCAGTTATGTTCTTCTCTGTATGCATAACATATGTACAATGACGGACTGTGTTCGACCCCCAATTCGGTAAATCATGAAGAATGGACCTTCGAGAAAAGAGCGAGTTGTCAGAAACATCTTCATTGGCACCCTGTTGCAAACTATCCCCTTCGGCCCCTCTTTTACGTTTCTTTGTTGCTTGTTTACCCTTACCATGTTTGCTTTTCATATCCTTCACCATTTCTTGAACTTGAAATCCTGTTAGTGGCCATGGAGCTTTACCATGTTCTACCCCTCCTCTGAAGTTTGTCTTGTCATCTCTGTACTTGTGTTTGGATGGAAGCCATCTTCGATGTCCCATATAACATATTTTCTTACTATAGGGCAGCCACTCAGAAACTGTTTCTTCACCACAGGTAGGACACGCATAATATCCATGAGTCACACATCCAGACAGAGTCCCTAATCTTTGGAAAATCATGAATGGCCCATAACAACCTTTCCTTCAACAGAAATTCAAAGATTTGTGAAGCTGTCGAATGTATTAACACCATCATTCCATAACTCTTTCAACTCCTCTATCAATGGCTGTAAGTACACGTCAATATCTTTACCTGGTGCTCTCGGGCCTGATATCAATAAACATAACATGGAGAATTCGCGCTTCATACACATCGAAGGTGGAAGGTTGTACGTACACAAATCACCGGCCAACAAATTGTAATTGAGACCAAAACATCCATTTGGGTTGAAGCCATCAGTTGCTATCCCAAGAGTAACATTCCGTGCTTCCTTAGAAAATTCTGGACAAAATTTATCCGCACACCTCCAAGTTGTAGAATCAACCGGATGACGCATTATATTCACATCCTTCTGTGCTCTAGAATGCCAAAGCATCGCCTCTGCTATCCATGGTATGCTGTAAAGTCTTTTCAGCCTTGTAATTATTGGAAAATGCCTTAACGTTTTCTGCGCAACTTGTGTAAGTTTTCTCTCATCATTAAAAACTCTTACATACCGAGGTTCTTGACATATTGGACACTTCACCAATGAACTATTCTCCTTCCAATAAAGTACACAAATCATTTACACAAGCATCATAAGTTACATAATCCATCCCAAGCTCTTTAATAATCTTCTTGATATCCTGGAAACTTGGATGGCAGGGTATTACCTTCTTCGGAAGCAACTCTTTCATAAATCCTAACATTGCGGTAACACCACTGTCTCAAATTCCATACTAAGTCTTTATGTTGTTCACCATAATCGCAGTCGTACATTCTGAAATGCCTTTAGGGCATGAAGGATACAATGGTTCTCTAGCCTGCTCGACCCGGCCCGATTTCTTTTTCTGATAACACCTACTGGTTCCAACATTCTCATCAACACCTGCTTCTGCATTCTCATCCATCCCTGCCCTAATATTTTCATCCACATCTGCGGTAATACTCTCATCCAAACCTGTTGTAACATCATTATTGGCTACATATTGAGTTGTAGTGTTACGTGTTGCTTCTGAACTTTCCCCATGATAGCGCCATGTTATGTACACCTCTTGAACACCATATTTCAGCAAATGAAATGAGATCTCACCCAGTGTAAGTAAGCCTTTAGAATTCATACAACATCGACAGGGGCATGAAAACAAAGTACTCCCACCACCATTAATCCTGGCAAACTCTATGAATGACTTCACACCTTTTCTGTATTCTATAGACTTACGGGGACACTTCATCCATTTCTTGTCCACATAATTTGACATATTACCCTTCAAAATAGATATTTTACACTATCAAACAAAAATCACTTAGTCCTAGTGGTACAGGGTTGCCGAAGCCCTGCAAGTTAGCGACAGAAACATCCACTCAAAGAAGAGAGAATGAGCTACAAGTAGCTTTTGTAAATCGCCACTAGGACTGTTACCATCATGCTCACAGTACATAAAACCAGACTTATTTATACACAACTTAACATACAGGACTATTATAATCATGCTAAGACCAACTTCTATTATAATCAACCAAATAAAATAACTTAGTCCAAGTGGTACAGGTTTCGAAGCCCCAAGTTATAGCGTGCAAACATCCCTCAAAGAAGAGAGAATGAGCTACAAGTAGCTTTTGTAAATCGCCACTAGGACTGTTACCATCATGCTCACAGAGTACATAAAACCAGACTTATTTATACACAACTTAACATACAGACTATTATAATCATGCTAAGACCAACTTCTATTATAATCAACCAAATAAAATAACTTAGTCCAAGTGGTACAGTTTTTGGCCCTCAAGTTAATCTATTGAAACATCCCTCAAAGAAGAGAAATGAGCTACAAGTAGCTTTTATGAATAACCACTAGGACTGTTATCATTTTGCTTATCTGAGAATCAGTCAATATCAAAACAAAACTTCCTAACTTAGGTCATCTAAACTTGAAATACTACCTTAACATGAAACTAAAGTTCAATCCATTCATAATAGTAAAACAGAAAGTAACTTAAAGAATATAATCAAAGATTTTCCTAGCTGCGAAACTCAAACAAAACTACAATAAGCAATATAAGTCATCTAAGCCCATACAAACTGAATTTAGGTGCTCAAAAAGAAGGATTTCTAAATGAGTGGTGCACTCGTTATCCTATGAGCGAAGCAATTGCTTTATTCTTAAGCAATTGACTTACTCATATGATAAAGAGTGCTCCATATCTCATCAAACCTTCAAAGAATATACAAGACTTTAGCAGTGAATATTACAATTCAATGGGGACATTCATCGTGTACCTTTATCACCAAAGACTCATCTACTCAACTTAGTATGCTTCTAAGGCAAAAAAAATACAACATGTCTAACATCAATATGCATCTTTACACCCTAAGCACAACACAAAATGAAGTGAAGCTAATGATGTCAATCAGCACTAACTGCTTATAAACTAGAACTTATTGAAATTAGCTTAGCTTATAAACTAGAAATTAGGTTACAGAGTATAAAGAAAAAAAAATCTTAGAAATTAACATAAAACCATAAAATCAGTTCAATATTTTGAAACTTATACCTTCTAAGTCTTCAAAATTCTTCAATCTTCAAGTCTTCAAAATTCTTCAAACCCTAACAAGAATTAGAAAGAAAAATCGAATTAGATTTATATGAAGAACATTAACAAAAAATAACTCATATCAAACAAATCGTTTTAGATTCACGGATTAAAAAATGGAAAAACTAAAAATAAAAATGAAATAAAGCACTAAACAACAGATCGATTAAAAAAAATAAAACCTAAAAAATCGAAAAAACTTATAACGATTAACACTTACACAGATCGATGATAGAAAGGTATTGAAAAGATTAAACAGATTTGTGTGATGTTTCTCGGCTAATCTGATCAATGATTCAAAGGTATCTAAACCCTAGTTTCATCACCTTGAAGACGCAGAGAAAGATGAGAGAGAAAAAGTTCGATGAAAAGTGAAATCAATTTCACTTCATTGCTACCTTATCCGCACACTCGTGTGGAGGAAATATCCTCACGCATAACTAATCATGGGTGGGAATATAGTGTTAGTCATGTGAGTCGACACACGACAAATTCAAGGTGTGACGAACCCAGTGTGACCAAGCGTGTGAGTGGCACGCCTATACAAAATTAGTAATGGACTTAAAAATTTAGTAACGGCTTCGTCATGTTACGAATTCTTAAAAATTTATTAACGGTTCCGACTTGTTACGAAAATTTTATAACGCCATTTTGTAACGGGAAATTTGTAACGGATCCATAGCCGTTACGAATTCCTGTTACTAATCTTGGAATTTGGTGTAGTGATAGGAACATGACGTTTGTCTTCATGCAATTGATCTAAAATCTCCACAGGAGAAGAATCAGACCAAGAGCAAGAAATTGTTTTTTCTCTAGCCAACTTAGAAAGGATATCTGCTACCTTATTTCCTTCTTTTGGAATATAAGAACATTTCCAAAAACTATAACTACTCATAATAGTTTGAATATCTTTAATCAAATTTAAAAGCTTCCAATCGATAGAGGCATTGTTGTTTACTGCTTCCACAACGATCTTTGCATCCAGTTGAAAGTAGACTCTAACCATCTTTAGTCTTTTCGCACAGTTGACAGCTTCCCATAGACCCATACATTCCACTTGCACTGCGTCGCAGATTCCCGACAGCGTTATGCAAGCTGCTCCTTGTTGATCACCTGAAAAATCACGAATTATTAGACCAATACCACCAGATTTATTGGAGTCTAAAAAGGATCCATCGCAGTTTATAGTTACAGTATCCCTAGGAGGGGGGTACTAGTGTACATTATCTCGACAAACTCTAATATAAGGACCATTTTTCTTAGTTTTATGGGTTAGTTGGTCATTGATAAAACTGCGGCATTGAAGAATGGTTCTCTGAGGATTAGGCGTTATGTTTTGGAAGGCTTTATCACATCTGCACTTCCACAGGGACCAAGCAATTATCGCCCTTCTGCAGACTTCCTCTTCCGAGATCTTTTTTTCATGTAAATCATCAAACCAGCTTTTTACCCAATCTGAGAAGTTGATAGGTTGAGTTGAAGCCCATCCAGAGGTGGAGAACCATACTGCCCTTGCTAGATTACACTCCGTCAGAACATGAGACGGGGTTTCTTGAGAAGTGTCACAGAGAGGACAAACATTTGCAATCCCTGGTATCTTTAGGCTTAGAATATCTCTTGTTGGAAGAAGTGTTGATGTTGCTTTCCATAAAAAATGTTTGATTCTCGGTAGAAGATTGAGATTTCACAAAGTTTTGTAGATTTTGATCATTCTTGGCCCCACCGTAGCTGTTGTGTAACTGTCCTCATACATCTTTTTATAGGCTGATTTTATCGAAAAAAGACCATTTTTCTCCAGAAGCCATACAAGTCTGTCTTCTTGGTTTGAGTTGATTTCCATTGCAGTTATGATGTTAACTGTATTTTGATCAAATAGCTCCTCTAGGATATTAACCTTCCAAACATTATTGTCTTGATCAATAAGTTGGTGAACGGATTTGTATTGGAGATTTGAAGTAATCCTTGCTTTGGGTTTGGTGGTTTTAGCATTGATTGAATCCATCTGTGGTTCCAGATTTGTATCCTCCTTCCGTTTCCTAGGCACCAGCAGTTGTTTGTTTGTACAAACTCCAGCTCAGATATCATGCTTCTCCACGACCAGGTAGAAGAAGCTTTTTTCTTCAGGTTGAACAGATTTTCATCCGCAAAATATTTAGCCTTCAAAGATTTCCCCATCATAGAGTCTGTGTCAGAACACAGCTTCCAAGACGACTTTGCCAAAAGGGCTTTGTTGAAGATGTTCATGTCCCGAAACCCTAACCCTCCTTCTTCTTTCGGTTTCTGAGTTTTACCCCAGTTGATTATGTGATTACCTTTGCAGCTTTTCTTGTTTCTCTAGAATTGTTGTTGCTTAGAGCTCATCTTCTTGATAGTAGTGTCAGGCAGTTTAAAACAAGTCATGTGGTGTATTGGTATGGCATTGGAAATATTCTTGATCATCACTGAACGAGCATCTTCTGACATGTTATTGCCATTCCAGCTAGAGAATATGTGATCCATTTTGTCGCAGAGAATATAAAAGGGAACTCGTTTTTTCCTACCCACAAAGAAAGGCAGTCCCAGGTATTTTTCGTCTGAAATGTTGAGAGATCTGACTTGAAGGGTTCCGCAAATTATCTGGTTGGCTTAGGTTCCAAATTTGAGCTGAAAAAAACCGCTGACTTGTTGAAATTGATCAGTTGTCCTTAGCACACGAAAAACGGTGAATCACTTGGAGAAGTTTTTGAACTTGATAATCATTAGCTTTACAAAACAAAATGCAATCATCTGCGAAAAGCAAGTGATTAATCTTGAGCGAAACGAGAAATCTTCATACACAATCCAACCGTCCGTATTCTCACGATGTGCTAAGAATCTGGAGAATGACTCCATTGCGAGAATAAAAAGGTAGAGGCGATAATGGATCGCCTGCATAGGAATTCCCCTTGTTGGCTTGAAAGTTTGTAGTGGCGATCCGTTTAGATTTAGCTCTATCTCTGTTGTGGAAATACATTGTGAGATAAGATGTCTGAATTTATCGGAAAAACCCATTTTTTCCATTGTACTGAGTAAGAAGCTCCATTCCAAGCGATCAAACGCTTTAGACATATCCATCTTTAGTGCTAGATTACCGCTGACTCCTTGTTTCTTCTTCATTGCTTGAACTATCTCTTGAACCAAATAGATATTCTCAGAGATAAGGCGTCCTGGGACGTAGGCAGACTGCATGGGAGAAATGATTCTCGCTATGTGTTTCTTCATCCTCAAAGCAATGATCTTGGAGATAATCTTGTAACCGAGTGTTGCCTGAGCAATTGGTCGGAAATCTTGGTCTGTTTGCATATTTGAATTTTCGGAATCAGTGTTACTCTAGTATTGTTTAGCTGCTTGAGCATGAACCCAGATTGAAAGAAGGAGCTTATCATTTTGCAAACGTCATCCTTAACGACCAGCCATTGCTTTTGATAAAAACCCGGCGGGAAACCATTCGGGCCTGGAGAAGTCCACGGCTCCATGGTCATGAGAGCTTGATATATTTCTTGTTCCGTCGGAATTGCTTCCAGATTTTTATTATCTTCCATGGAGATGCACACAGGAATATGCTTCGAAATGTTGATCGCAGCGGGTCCAAGTGGTCATGATACGTTGAAAGTGATTGGTGAGGAGGATCGACAGAGATTCCACATCGCTACACCACGTTCCGTCAAAGCCATCAAAGCATCAATTCTATTTCTTGATGTTCTCCTGTTCATTCTGATATGAAAATATTTAGAATTTAGATCCATATCATTGAAGAAGTGGTCTCTGGATTTTTGTCTGTTAGAACTAGCTTGTATTTCATTTAGAGTTCTGATCTCCCCTTCAATAATATTATCTTGGCAAGAATACATATTCTTTGTATGTCGTTTGTTAAGATAATATTAGTATAGTTCATCAGGGTTTATTAATATTGTATAATTACTATTATGTTTCCGGATTCAAAGAGAAAAACAAATTTGTAGAAAATGGATTGACAAACCGTGCATGCAATGTTCAGGAGGCTTGAAAGTGAAGTTAAAAAACCTCAAAAATTTTAGACATACAAAATTATAGACACACTAAAATAACTCTCTTACATAACTTTTAATTATGGGGCTTAGAAGTGGGCCCTCTGCTAATTCCATGAGAGGAATTTGTTTTAGTATTAGTTAAAATGTTGTAGGTCCAAAATTACTCAAAAAAAAAAAAACCTTTGCCTGCGAGAACTATTGATCAGATATTATGCAAGGACAGACCAGAAAGATCCAAGAGGGAATAAAGTGTTAAAAAAGAATTTGATAAACAACTTGATAATGTTAACTAAAAAAAATGGGATACCTATCAGCTTCGCAAAAACGTTAGCTTTTCAAATTGCTTTAAAAGGAGATATGATCTTCTCTGACATTCCAACTCAGGGAATAATATATACGGAAAGAAGCAGAAGAGAGAAAAACGAACTTCAACTACTATTTTAAATCCAAATTAGTTAAGCCGATTGATTGATTTCGCAGTTGAAACTTGGAAATTAAATTTGTCAAATTCAGCATCACTCAAGCAATTTGAATGGGTCTATTAGCTAAAGCAATTTTATGTTTTCTTCTGATTCATCTTTCATTGTCTTCTGGTTCAGGTAATCTTTCTTCTTCCTTTGCTTCTTATCCTTATTCTCATCTGTAGAAGTTCAAATTTGTATCACAAAATATTAAACAATCTCGATCAATTCAGCAAAAATTATATTGGGTATTTTCAGGTTATGAGCAGGGAAATGAAAGTAGTGTAGAAGGAGGACTGATGGTTAGGATTAACAGACGACTAAGCCGAGGAGGGGGCGGTGGTGGTAGTCGTGGTGGTGGTCAATCATCATCATCGTCTTCATCATCTAATAATGGTAGAAGTGGTAGTGGCGTGGCTTCCAAAAAGACACCTACACCTGACACTTCAACTAATAAAAACAATAATGGAGGAGGGGGAGCTGCCACGACGGTTCCTTTGGTCACTGGTGGGGTAATTGGAGCTGGTGCGGCTGGCCGCAACAACAATAACAATCGTAATCGCACTTCGTCTGCATCTCCGGTCGGCTACAACCGCAACAAGATCGGTTTATTAGCTCCGTTGATAGTTGATCTCTTCTTTGCGGTATGGTTCTGAGTTTGTAGTTGTTGTACAAACATTTTTGTTTATTTCATCCGGTGTGTATAATTATTATTTTTTCTATAGAGTGTATAATTGTAAAAATTTGACATGGTTATTGAATTATGTTGAATCCTTTCTTCATCAAGCTTTTTGTCAAACACTTCATGGGCAACGTTGATGGTGTTAAGAGGTGTGTGTGTTTTTCCCTGTTGTAAAGAAGACCCCTCTGGCCCTCTTATTACTCCTTCCTCAAATCTTATTTCTTACTGAATCTCAGACTAAAACCAACCAAATTTGATACCACTCTCTAACCCAAGCTTCATTTTTTTGTGTTTAAATCCTAAATCTCATCTTAGTTCCTCTTACATGACATCTCCATTCATGAAACCAGCCAGCAACAATAACTTAACGGATTTATATCTCCAAAATCTTCCTAGCTTAGTTTCGTTTGCCTACTAGATTGGGGTATACCCAAATTTAAATGGGCATTTGCACTTACTAAGGGGAGGCCAAAATGTGGTGAGTTTACCTTTTTTACCCTTTGACTAATTAACCATATTACTTAAACTAATAACCCTATTATTTAATCTAATAATTATAAAATTGAAAACTTAACCAAACCGTTAATTTTCTCTTAATCTTCTCTTCTTCTTCTTCTTCATCTCATCTATAAATTGAAGAGTTTGATTATCTTGAAAAATGGTTGATTCCAAACGATCAAGAGATAACATAGATTCAACAGGAAATATCAAAAGATCCAAATCAGAGAAAAAAGGTAAGGAAAAAGATGGAACTAGTAAACCAAAGTTCAATCCTGAGAATGTTGAAAACAACCCTCACGTAGGTGAAAAGAAGACTGTAAGTTGATTTCTAAACTCAACCCAATATTGTTTGGTGTTTTTTGATTGTTAGATTAGGTTAGAAACTAAAAAATTAGAATTTCAGGGTTTTTGGCCTGCATGGTCGATAGTTTAACATCATGCTTAAGCTCTTTATTTGTTTCTTGCTGCACGCGTTGTATGAGGATGAATAACTGCTCGGCGTTTCATATCGCCATGGCGATTGTTAGACAATAACCAGGTAGGCATGCGATACCAACAACATCATGCTTAGGCTTATTTGTAGCCGACATTATATTATACTTGTACCTTACCACTTTAGGAATCGAAACTTGATATCTTTAAGTTATAGCTAGGCATTATGATTTAATAAAACATTGCCTCGTTGTTTTGGTCGCCTAGGTGAATAATTATTACCATGTCGGCCACCTATTGGTGGCGGTTTATATATTATATACCTTGCCGGCTATTGGATGACCAGAACCAAATTTCAATGTGTAACAATTTTGATCTCTTATTTGTGTTCAACAATGTTGTTTGTTTTTATATCTCTTATTTGTGTATTGCTTAGGTTCCCAGAGGAAAAAAAAGAAGATCTACCTTGTTCGGTTACTCCAGAAGAGCTATTAGAATATATTGACGCAATTTATCCCAATGTAGAAGATCCTAAAGATGAAAATGAAAATAATTGCCCTGTAAGAAAACTATGTTTGATGGGTAAGGAAGATCCTGAAGAATTTCTAAGGTTTATGAACAAATCTATCAATCCCCTAAACTATGTTGAATGCACATCATCGGATGAGGAGGAAGAAGAGGAGGTTGATCCAAGGACCTTTTTCGGGCATCTGACCTTTAAGAGTGAACCCTATTTACAATGAGGCCGAGGTGACTATATAGGTCCAGGATAACGGGAAAAGCAAAAGTCAATCTTTGGTGAAAATGCTAGTGATGGGAGGAAGATAACAACAATGAGAAGGATCCTTGAAATTCTTAAACTTTATTATGTTTTACTTGCTTTAGAAATTTAGATTCAAGTTTGAACTATTATATTATGTTTTGAACTCTTAGATTGTGGTTTTAGACTTGTTAAACTTATTTTAATAGACAAAGTCTTTGAGGCCGGCATAGTAAGAAATCTATACCTTAAGGCGTAAATGTTAGTTGCACCTTTTAGGTACAAAGTACAACCCATTGAATGCTCAACGGCTAGAAATTTCAAAATCAAGATATTAGGTATGGTGTTATTATAAAAGCATTCCCAACTTCATCTTCAACCTTGCATAAAGAATGGAAGTTTCCAAACCAAATATTTGTAGTCTTTGTACACTTAGTGGTCATTTTGCAAACGATTGTCCCTTTGAAGGAAGAAAATGCACTATTGAAGGTTGTAAGGGATTCTTATTTCTCATGAAAGCTGCAATAGGAGGTGTATATCAGCTGTATGCTTCAAAATTCACTTGTTGTGGGTTTTTCTATTGGATAGATGAGCGCCTAGCTTCGTATGAAGATGAAGTTTCTAAAATCAACCTTCTACCATGCACAGATCCATATTCACGACAGTAAGATGAAGCTAATTACCTCTCATAAGAAATTGTGTAACGGAAAAAGATACTATCTATGTCCCAAATGTGTTAGGGTTAAGTTTTTAACGTTTGTATGCTTTAATTAAGGTTTGTATCCGATGTATAGTCGGTGATGTTCTAAATATAGGCTTAAACTGACATTATAGCTTACATTATCCGAAATTAAAAGCCTGCCGACGGTTGTTCTGTCGTCATGGATATTATAATACACATTGCTTGATAACATTCATGAACAATTTTTGAGTGAGCTCTTAGACGGCATGGTTATCTTTCAACACAATGCTTAGGCACAATTAAGGCCTAACTTGGCAAAAAGTTTAACATCTTGACTGATAGTAAAAAATATCCAGGAACAATCTTTTTAAGGGAGTTATCTTCCTCGGCATGGTGAATTTCATAAACATTGTCGGCATGGTAAACGCCGGCATTTTTGTAAAAGCAATACCTTCCTAAGCCATATGAGGCAGCTTTTTCCTTCTTTCGTCATGCATTGTGGGCTTCTGCAATCAGATGAGATAATACCGTGCCGACCCCTCGAAAGCTTTAGAAGGGTTGTGTAATAACTATGATGCCGGCAAATTGAAAATACATCCAAAAAAACACATCCATTTTATTCATTTGTAGCACTCCAAAGTACATTACACAAAACACGCATGCGATTACAAAAGTACTCCAAAAATTACGAATGTTTTGTCTAGTACTCCATTGTACACTACACAAAAAGCTTCCTTATTCCCTAATCATAATCACTCCTCACTCAAATCTATTGGAAGGAGTTCATTCAAATAAGTCAAATCTATGGGACATTCCCTAGACTCATCTATAAAATTCCAAAGGGCCATGTTGTCCTCATAAATTTTCATCCATTCCTTGCTCTTATTGTCCTCATGAACTTCTCCCACAAACTAAACCTACATAGAGGAGGTAATGGACATTCCTTATTGAGTTATAGACCAATAAAATGATTTTTATCCACCAAAGCAATGACAATTCTTCTATGCTTGAGTTGGTTCACGCAAACCGCATGTTTCGGTGCAAATGCTATAGATAGTCCTCACTAAAAGAAATGTACCACGCAATTCCACGTATCCACTTTGATAGATGGCCACACTCAGAATTCTCAACCAATGCTCCCATTTTATCGGTGCATTTCCCTCCGGACCTTTAACACTAGTTAGCAAACCTTTGAAAGTTGCTTCTTTCTCCTCCATGGAACCTTCTAGCATCATCGAGCGGCCATCTTCTTTCTAATGTATTGGCATTGCGTGAGATTCTCTTTAACCGCTCCACTCGTGTGTCCCAATTATTGCGAGATAACGTGAAACCCACAATTTCCATATTTCGAACATCGTCGGTACCAATCACGAAATCTTGAATAATTGGAGGGAGTTGCTTGCGATACTTTTGCAACACCGGTTGTACTACCTTATTTGGACGACCTTTTTTCTTCGCAACATCTCCTTGGCTTGCTTGACTCTCAAGAGGTAGAGTTCCATTTGTATTCAAGTTAGAGACCGTTGGTGTAGTTGAATCCTTCCTTGGACGACCCCTTTTCTTTCCAATAAATTCCACACTTGCTTGACTCTCAAGAGGTAGAGTGCCATTTGTATTCAAGTTAGAGACCTTTGGTGTAGTTGAATCCTTCCTTGGACGACCTCTTTTCTTTTTTGCGGGCTCCTCCTTGTATTGCGCCTCGATCATGCCAACCAACATAAACTCTACTCATTTTCCACATGCTATCGATTTTTTCTTTCCTCCCAAAAATAATCTTGAATGGGCATTCACACTTCTTAGACTTCGTCTTGTACACCCTAGTCATCTTCTTATCATACACATAACCCTTTTCTTGTGACTTTCGTCCGGTGATCCATAATACTCGCATACCATTTCAAACCGCGTAGATTTTTGTTGGGTGTTTTTCACTAGAACGCACATCTTCTCTTTTGCTTTCTCAACAATCCAATTTACCGCGTCATTTTTGTCCTTCCATTCCAAATCATTAGCATAATGTTCGGAAGTATGGGGACCCCTAATTTTCTGAGCTTGAGGATGATCCTCCATAGGTACCAATGCCACAATCTACAAAACATCAAAAGTGTAGTTAATATGTATTACCACGGTCGGCATGGTCGACATATAAAACACTGCCAGCAAAAAAAGGCCGGCACGTAATAGAATATAAATAATGCCGACATAGAAACAGCCGACACTGTCTTAAAACTTGAAAATGCCGGCGTAAGCATTTTCAAGTAATGGCTCTGTGTTTCAAAAAAAATGGAAGTTGGCAAGGTTCAAATTTTATACTCTGTGAAGGCGTGGTCTTTCGCTCATGAAAAGTCGGCACGTTCGGCAAAGTAGAACTACGCCGGCCTTAAGGGCCGGCATGATCGACAAGCGTCGACCTTGCCGACCATGTACAGCAGAAGTGAAAAAAAAAACCAAAATCGATCATTTGCATGGAAAAATCACAATCTCAACCACCTAGGTTGTCTACTTTATTACTTGCAGCTCCATTATCTTGTTCTTGGTCATTGGACTCTACGTTTGGCTCGAGACATTCATCACTTCCATACCCATCTTGAGTTTGAGGAAAATAAAAGTGAGGATCATGCAAATAATCCATTCGATCATGGTCTGGTAGATCATCATACAAGTACTCATCTGTAGGAGGATCCTCATCGGGCAAGAAAGTTGTCGGGAGCCTAGCAACAAGATGGGCTTCAACCCCTTTCTGCACCACAACACTTAACCTATGAAAAAGGAAATCTCCTAAACGAACATTAGCATCATGGCTAGCCATAAAGTTGCGCAGACGTTTAATAAAATCTGTCATTTCAACCCCAATCTCACCAAGAGTAGTAAAAGCCAAACCTCAAACCCATAACCCTGAGATGTGCATTTTTCTAAATACATGGTGTTCTTACGAATAATAGCATCCTTGAGAGCTTGTCGCAACTCCAAAGTACGGCCATTAATTTATAATTATTTGACGCTGTCAGTTACCGTTAAGAGATTGGTAGTGAAACAATCTAACGAACTAAAATAGATTGAATCCAATCGTCTAAATCATTATTCCATTAACCTATATCAAACCCGCATAAACACAAAATTTCAGACATATTTTCAAACTCATTTTTCTGCAATCCATTTCAACACACCTGCAGACCATTTCACACAAGAAAAACAGATGTCCCCACATGGATACATCAACTCAAATCCATTCCATTGAAGCAGCAACTTACATTCACAAACACACAACTAAATTTACTGCGGACATTAACTCAAAATCCCTTCCACGACTGTTACAGATGGCTTGTTGATGCCATTACAAAGAATGAATGAACTGCCCTGAATTCAAAACAAAACAAACATTAGTTAGTACAAAGTTAATTTAATGATTCTTACCATTAGCTATTGATTAAAGTCTGAACAATCAAACATATGTCGCTGCCATCAAACATCATATTCCATTTATCATCTAATGAAAAAGCCAAATCGGTAATTATTTTTCGTTGGCAATGGAATTTCAAATATCAGTTCATGGGAAAAGACAGAGAGGACCAAGGAGACTAAACTCAACTATAGTCTATAGATATGGCTAAGACATGTACTTATACTAGCAGAGAGTAAAAGAAAAGTATGATCATTATAATCACAATTAAAAACAAATAATAACCAGATTTGCGATTAAGAAATTTTCCCAACAAAGAGTACAGATCATTAGACAGCATCAAGAAGGGATAACAGTGCAAATTAGGGAATTTGTTTACTTACTCTAGAAATTCGGCCATTAATAACCAGATTTGCGATTAAGAAATCACAATCAATTTTGGTCAAACCCCAATTTGGTCGCACTGTTAGAAGTTGGAAGTTAGAACCCTAGAACCTAGTTAGCAATTCGGCGAATAATTCGCGAATAATTCGCGAATTATTCCGTATCGCTAAGACAATTATATCGGGCGACCTATTGAAAGTCCGACCCAGGTACGCGTTTTATATGAAGATCCCGAATTATTCGCGACTTTTACGTCTTAAATTAAACTATGTATGGTTTGACGGGAAAATAGGGTTAGGATTTTTGCAGTATAAAAAGAAACTGTGGAGAGAGAATTTACATTTCTTCTAATCCTCTTCTACTTCTCATTCTCACTGCATCTGAGTAATCCATTGAATCTGATTAAATTGAATCAATTGAATCAATTGAATCACTATCAAATAAGGTATGGCATGATCCATTTACATACTGTGTGTATTTTTATGTGTGATTCTGATTTTTTTGTTTCAATAGGATGATATGGATTCAATTGAATCAATAGTTTATCTATTTATGTTTGATTTATATTGGATTGTATTGAATCCCTGATTGGTTATATCCTTAGGTTAGATATTTAGTTACTGCAATTTTAGTTGATTAATAACATTATGAGCTTTGTCTCAATCAAGGTAACTCCCACCTGTTAGTAAAACGACCAACGTAATACTAGTAGTATTTCATCTTCTTGAGCTTTGTTTGTCATCTTCTTGAGTTTTCTCCAGTATACTTCGAACCCAGTTTGCATTAATGTCAAAACATTAGAGATTCTGCTTCAAAGCCCTGTCTATACTCTATACAAGCCCTGTCTCCTTGAGTTTTCTCCAAATAAGGAATTATTCTACTTCATCTAGATTTATGAATAATATTATGAGCTTACTTTGGATTCATATGTTTATAAATTAATATCATTATACAAGAATTCTCTTTCTCTAATTTTGTTGATTCTTAAAACTAGTTTCACTGTGTATTTGGTAGGAATGACGAAGATAAAAGACAAATTTTGGGAATATGCAGAGAAAATGAATAACCGTTTCAAATGTAAAAATCTTGCAAAGAGATTTTTCTGGAGGAGTAGCAAGAGTGAAGTCTCATTTATCGGGTATTAAAGGCCCGTGACATTTCTGTTTGTGTACAAGTACCTGAGGAAGTACAAGCAGCTGCTGTTATTGCAATTGGAGAGACCGGTGTTACTGTTAGTGGGACTAAAAGAGATAGATCATCTACTGTGAGTGTTGGGGAGAGCAGTGTTAGTGTCTCTGAAGAGCCAACCTTGCAACAAACTTCAATACCTGCAATGCTCAGCAAAAAGGATAAAGATGCGGTGGACATGAAAGTAGCTCTTTGTTTCTTCTGAATAACATTGATTTTAATGTTATACAGACACCAGGGTTTATTGAGATGATTAAGGTTGTCTCGGACTATGGTATTGGATATTCATTACCTAGTTATTCTACTCTTCGAACTAAGTTGGTTGTCAATACTAAAGCAGATGTGGAACGTTATGTAAATGAAGTCAAAGAATCTTGGAGTTTAACTGGATGCACTATCATGTCAGACATATGGACAGATATGAAAAAAAGGTCGTTTATAAATGTGGTTGCTTACTCACCAAAAGGTCCAGTATTCTTAAAATCAGTTGAAAGATCCGGAGATCCAACACGTTTTATTTATAAGGGGAGGTACTTTTACCGAGTTATTGAAAGAGATAGGTCTGAAAATGTAAAAATTGTGACAGAACAATGCTTCAATTATGGACTTGCTTGTAACCTGATCATGGAAGAGTATCCCCACATAATCAAATCAAAGTGTGCTTGCTCATGGAGTTCAATTGCTGTTTGAGGATATATATGATTCTTGATTGGGTTCAAGATATTTTTCTCAAAGCAAGAAGATATATGACCATCTCTATAGGCATATCATTCTTTTGGACTTAATGAGAGAGCATACAAAGACAGATTTGAAAAGTATTCTAAAACTAGATTGCGTCTCACTTTCTTATGCTTCAATCTATTTTAGATGTTGAAGATGGTTTGAGAAACTTGGTCGCGTCGGTTGATTATAGAAACATGTCGTACAATGAAAGGAGCTGTTCTTGACATAGTTAAAGAGCTTATACAAGGAACGCCATTTTGGGAGGATGGGAAAGAGCTAATTTCAGCCATGGAGCCAATGGTAAAGGTATTACGGTTAGTCGACGGTGATGATGGTCAACTTCGGTACATTTATGAAACAACAGATAGAGCACGCGAGCAATTAAAAAGCAATGTGAAGAGGATCTGTTAAGTATATGCATATGTGGGAATTGTTTGAATTCAGAGCGAAATCTAACTTGCTTCATGAGGTTCATGCTGCCTGCGATGTATTTTAACCTCGCTTCATGTTTGATGGGAAGATTTCATATACTAATGAAGCTGTGCAATGCCTTGTCATATATTTATGACAAACCCATTGATACCCTTTAACTGAAAGAGCCAAGTTTTCAAGAGCTTTTACTCTATAATGGAAAGCATCCAAAGATCTTTACAAACATCTCAATAGATCAAATCAAGTAAATGTCATCCAAGTAAGTTTTTTTTAATGAATTTTGTTTCTTGTTTTTGGATAATTAGTCGTATCTTGGGTGTATTATTTTATCTACTTACTTTGCACCTCCCTGTGTATGTTAAATACAAAACTGATTCCCTCACTTGATGTCTGTACTGTTGACGGCTGTTGCACTTGTTTTGATAACACCATGCTTATGCATGCCCCTCTCCCCAATGGACAGTTTATACACTTTTGCAATGAGCTGTGCACAGCCTTAAGATTTGGGTTTATCTAAATAGAAATAATTATATGCTAAAGGGTTATATTCTGACTTAATGACTTAAATTAAGTAATGACTGAATATAAGAGGTTAACAAGCAAGTATTAATACAGCTGCTTAGAACTAATTGCAAGTAATGACTGCAAACAACACAAGTCATTTTGATTAATTACTTAATACTCTTTTCATTTTCATGACACTAATTGTATGGCCTTATTGTAGGAGTGTGGTGGGAATTAAATGGAGGCTTTGTTCCTATACTAAGAAAGGTTTCTATTCGTTTACTAAGCCAGCCGTGTAGTGCTTCAGCTTGTGAACGTAACTGGAGTGCTTTCGATGCGGCGCAAACAAAGAAGAGAAACAGATTGACGCCACAGATGTTGGAAGATTTGGTGTACATAAGAGTCAACTCGTTAATCTTTAAAAAAATTAGGTGAACTTTTGAGTTAAAAGATAGAGAACCAATTAATCTTGAAAATTTGGCGAATGGGACACCTGACTTGTTGATGGCAATCTGGATGAAGCTATTGATGAAGGGTTTGAAACCGATGCTCAAAGTGACATGAATGCTGCTTGGATGGATAGAATGTGTAGCGGCATTGGGACTTCTTCGAGAATGGATTATCGTCGTCATTAGGTATTTAACACTTGGAACAAATTAGGCTCCTAAATCGACACATCTAATTGCTCAATCTGTGTCTATATTTTGATTTTTGGTGGAGTTAAAACATTACTCAGGCAACTTAACCTGTTATATATGCACAGGGTATAAGTAGATTTTTTGTTTCTATATCATGCGTGAGAATGTAAAGATAAATATTTTTTGTATCTTGAACTTGAACTATGTATGCGCGAGGATTATATATAAGTTCAATATCATTTATTATCGTGTGCGAATTTTCAGTGACGAACTCATATTTGGAAAACGAATTATACATCGTACGTATTACTGTTCCATATCACTGCCAGAACCACGAACCGAAGACCGGATAGTTGACCGAATTTGATTTTTTATAAATCAGAATAATACCATCGTTTGCTTAGATTCCACGTACGTCCGAATCTTTACAACTAGGCCCTAGAAGACTAAAAAGCCGATCTTGTTTGTTCAGTGATGAGAAGTAGTCATACTTTTAGGTGTTTTTAATCTCAGTCATTCAATCAAGAATGATTCATGTGCGTACATGTGTCTAACAGAAACAGGATGGTAGGGTTTGTAAATAAATCAAACACTTATATTATATTGGTCATTTAAGTATTTAACCAGATTATTTCACATTCAAGATGGTCAATGCTGGTCCTAGGACCCAAACTCTAATTTGAAACTTTCTAGGACCCAAACGTTACACTGGTCACTTTTTCGGGACCTAAAATCAAAATATCCCTAAATATAGTTCTTGAGGTAGCCTAAAATTGTAAAAGACGCTTAACACTTAATTTTTTTTTTTGAAGGCTATTATTGGGGCGTCACACTCTAATAGAGGGGCTTCACTTGGATTCTTAATGTCCAAAAAAGTGGTTATGGGATATCCTAACACAAATACAAAATGTCTAGATTACCCTTTAACTAAAATAAAAACTTAAAAACCTAATCTTTTCTATTCTAATTCAACAACAACCGATACAAGCAATTGAAGAATCAAAATTTCAAACTCCTCAACAACAACCCATGGTGTATGTTAGGTAATAATCGAACAAATACAAAATATCTAGATTACCCTTTAACTAAAATAAAAACTTAAAAACCTAATCTTTTCTATTCTAATTCAACAACAACCGATTCAAGCAACTAAAGAATCAGAATTTCAAACTCCTCAACAACAACCCATGGTGTATGTTAGGTAATAATCGAACAAACCCATCTTTGTTTACTCGTTTTTGTGCTTAAAATATGTTAGATTGAATGAAATTGAAGTAAAATTAGGGTTCCAGTACTTTTCTGCTAGTGTTACGTCTAGGTTCGGTACTGATTTTCTAGCTGTAACTTTAGTTTATGAAGAACATACGGCCAGGTTTGGATTAATTCCAACCGTAAATTTTAATTTACATGTTGTGTTACGGCTAGGATTCGATTAATTCCAACCGTAGAAGTTGATTTTTCCACTTACTGCTCATGTTACGGTTGGGTTGAAGCCTCGTTCCCAACCGTAATCTGTACTTACGGCCAGGTTTGGATAAATTTCAACTGTAAATTTTGATTTGCATGTAGTTTTACGTCCAAGTTTGGATTAATTCAGTAGCGAAAGTTGATTTTACGTATGGGTTCGTGAACAATAATATATCTTTTGTCCTATTGAAAACCAGTTATGGTTTGGAGTTCATCAAACCTAACCGTAAGTCCTGAATTATGATTGGGAAGAAGCTTCAACCCAACCGTAAGGCATGAGCGATGAATGGAAAAATATGATTTTTTTTAACGTACTTTAGCTAATTTTGTGCGAAATTGAACTCATGGGAGATAGTTTGGAGGCATACCTCTCTAGTTTTTCTTCCCACAAAAACTTTGTCCCAGAATTCACCAAGTATATAACAAAATTCATTAATTTAATTATTATCTAATTAAATTAAATTAAAATTAACTAAATAAAGGTTGTTTGGTCATTACAAAATTATTTGAGATAAGAGTTTTTTGATATTACTTATGGGTGACCCGTTTTTGTCCTATTAGGTGACGCCCCTCTAATGGAATGTGACGCCCCAATAATAACCTTTTTTTTTTAGTATTAGGAAATCTAGGTGCATAATTTGAATATTGGGTTTAGTTAAACCTGAGAAAAAGTTCGTACTGTTACATATGTGTACCGGTATGTGTACTTGGTACACGGAATTTCATAACTTCAAGTATGCATACGGGTATGCATACTTTAGTTCCGGTCATGGATCACATACATGCAAGAATGCACACTATGTTATAATCCAATGATGGTTAAGTATTCTAAACTCTATTTCAATCATTGAAACTTTCTTAGAGGATGACAATAGCCGTTTTTACACATTATTAGCATCAAACCAATTTTTAAGATATTGAAATAATCATAACGAAATATTCCAATCCTACATCAAATGATTGTATCACACAAACCATGTAAGATGTTACTCGGCGATTTTCACATGATCATCTTTTGACTTTCGTCAAGAATATAAGATGAACTTGGTTGAAGAGAAAGCTTACCAACACATATTCCGAGAAATATATAAGCGAGTTAATCTCAGCTTGAAATCTCAAATGTGTATAATCGAAAACCATATACGACCTTTGTCTCAATATATGAGATAGAGTAGAAATAGACTTTCAAGTGATAGATGAGTTTCGGTCTCCACATACCTTTTGTTGATGAAGTTCCACAAGCTCGCTTTAGTAGTTCGTCGTCTTGATTAATGAATGTCGTGAAGTATAATGCTCAACTACACAATCTATCCTAGTCCGAGACATCACTATAAGTAGACTAGAAATCAAGACTTATAGTTTTGATCACTAACATTAATAAACAAGCCTGAGATAGCAATGCTTGCGAGTTCGACCGAACAAAGCTCTAACAGCTACGACCCAATGTCATCGAAAATGTATAAACAAATATGTCTCCCAGAGATAAGTCTATTCTAATAGATAAATCTGCCTCCCACAGAAGTACATATGAAGTTTTGTTCCGTCTTTTGATAAATCAAGGTGAATAGGAACCAATTGATAATCCGGTCACAAAGTATGAGACGAAGAGCTTTATGATTAATTTTTATATCTGTCCTATCAGAGATAAATATCGAGCAAATATTAGAGAATATAGTACTCAATACGATAGAACAACTAAGATCAGAATGCGCAACTACATAGAAAATTGTTGGATCTGGCTTCACGAATAGCAAATGAAGTCTACAAGTCGTTAACCTATAATATGTTTTGAAAAACCTAGGTTAAAGGAGAATCGACTCTAGTCGCAACTAGGATACAAAAAAGTGACGGGATTAGGTTTTCCAGTTCCTATAGTTCTCCCTTATATAGTCTTTCATATCAGGGTTTGCTTACGATCAAAGCTAAGATAGCTTAGTAACAAAGCATTCAATATTCACCGTTAGATGAAAACCTGATTTAAGATTCAAGATAAGTTTTCTTAAAACCAAAGCAATATATTTCCACCGTTAGATGGTCTTATCTTGTTACACACAAATGAAATATACCTTCATTTAGATATGGGTAACCGTACATAAACGTGTATATTGTGTTGGTTCAATAATAGTTAACCGAAGTTAGCCATATGAACACTTTTGTCTTAACCACATTCATCTAACACTTTTAGATCAAATATGATGATCAATCAATCATGAAAGATAATTGAATCTAATTGTGTCACTCATAGGGTTGTTCAATTGTTTAATCTCATATAAATATATAAGAACCAATTGAAACAAAATCGGATTGATTCATGATTGTACAAAATACCTATACAAAAATCAATTCATGAACATTAAGCCACTGTTTGCAAAGATTGCATTCCTTAATTTATAAATGTATTTGTTCATGAATATGAAATCATACTTAACCGATTTTAGAACTTTAACCACTAAGTTTGCAAACTGGTACGCAAACTATATTTCCGAACTTTGGTCTTGTCCAGCAGTTTGCAAATGGGTACGCAAACAGCCTTCCCAGACCTAACTCAGGTAGAACCGTTTGCATACTGGTATGAAAACTTGGTTCCCGGACTTTAATAGTCAAAACCGTTCGCATACTGGTATTCAAACAAGGTTTCCGGACCTAAATCATACCAAAATAGTTTGCATACTGGTATGCATTCTATGTTGTATCCAGACAAAGCGTTAATTGTTTCAAACTCCCATTTCAATCATTGAAACATCCTTAGAAGACGACAATGGATGTCTCACACATACTATTAGCTTATAATTAATTTTCAAGTGATCGAATGATCAATACGAAACTTTACGAGTCGACATTAAATGATAATCTCACACAAATCATGTAAGATGTTTCAAGGCAATTTCCACATGATCATATTTTGACGTATTGTTTAGTTTCCAACAAATAAATCGTTTCCAACTAAACTCGTCAAGAATAATGATGAGCGTAGATAAAGCAAAAGCTTCCAACACATATTTCGAGAAATATATAAGCGATATAAACTGCTCGAAATATCAAATGTGTATAATATTAAAGTCTATATAGCTATTCAACTTAGTCTCATTAGGAGATAAAATAAAATAGACTTCTGAGTGATAGATAAGTTTTAGTCTCTACATACCTTTTTTTGATGAAGTTGCTCCAAGCACTCCTCAGTAGATCTTCGTCTTCAATCGATGAACGCCGTGAAGTCTAAATATCAACTACACATTATATCCTAATCCGAGACATATAGATATAAGTAGACTAGAAATCAAGACTTATAATTTTGATCAACTAAACTTGACAAACAAGATTGAGATAGCAACACTTGCGGTTAAAAAAGAAATTCTCTAAAAATATCACTAGGGTTTTGGTTTGGAGGCCTACATCACGTGTGTTATGAGGCACATCCACGATGAGAAATGTGAGTAAGTAGTGATGACAGTTAAGGAGTAAATGGAATAGTGGATGCTCAATCAACCAAGTCTTACATGCAAAGTAGAAGTGGTTTTTGCACGTTCTCACTTCCCCATTCTTCCACTTCATTCAATTGTCACCACTTAAAGGAGATCAATGTGGTGCAATTAATAGGTTTCTCAACCTATGGTTTGATAACAGAACTTAATAAAGACACCCTCTTAAGACTCATCACTGACAATTATCAACCACTTACACATAATTTCTCTCGTCTACACAGAGAATTACTCTTCAGAGTAGTTCAATACATCACATTATCAATCGATCAATCTCCATTGATCTCCACACATTCCGAGCTTACTTCCCTACAGACCGACCCTTCTTCTCCTTTGGTGACCAAATTGAACCTGGAATGGCCATTATCTTGGTTTAGTCCAGGGTCCTACAGATTAGTCTCTCGAACTCAAAGTAATCCTGTGCGAATATATTTGTTTAAAGTTTCAGACGATTTGCTTCATCGAGCACTCGCATTCTCCATGCACCACTTTCTACCAGAAAACCAGCAGGCCATTTTAACCCATAAACACACAACTTTACTTATTCCTTCAACTAGCAGCATGACTTACTCACATTTGTCATCATGGATGTCTTATTCACATTACGCATGCTATATAGACCTCCAGACGAAAACTTTACATGATTAATGTCTCATGTATATGGAGTTTGCAAGGAAGACATGTATTTAGTTGGTCAATTGTTGACCTGGTTAAATCGTGAGTCTTATCCTTGATGAGTCGGGTATAATTGTCGAATGTGATATGCTTTGTGACTTATTGATGAATTGAGATATGGTGTCTGCTGGGACAACAATAATACATAGAAGCCGAGTTTGATGAATTATGACATATCATTGTACTAGCTGAGACAATAATGATACTTAGATGTTTTGGATTGATAAACATCGGTCTGATGAAATTGTTGGATTAACCTATTTTGATATGTCAAGTATTCAACATAAAATTAGATATTTACTGAGTTGTTATTGAATACCCATTCTTGATCCACCATCTCATGAGTTCTCGAATGACAAAGTAGAGAAATTAGAGTATTGGTAAAAAATATTGGATGACCGTCCAATGAAATATTGGATGATCGACCATGCGGATGGCCATCCAATGACATGTTTCTTCTTGGACAGTCGAGAAAGAAAAATATTGGTAGCAGGACTGAACATTAAATATTAATTAAAATTGATAGCTGGATCAATATGAAAATTATTTATGTTCAGACTCGATCAAAATTATCATCAAGTCAGAAACCCGGAAGTCCTGGATCTAGGAGATGGAGACTGTCCAATATGGGTAGAGAGACCGACCAACCAATGGGTGTGAGGACCAGGCATTGGTGGTAGGGAGACCTACTGGGCGATGTATGGATGATTGTCCAACTGGTGCAAAGAGGATTCACAAAAAATGGAAGATTATCCCAAAAATGGAGGATTAACCAAAATATGAATTAAGGAATGGTGGGACCGGCCTCCATGATGTCCAAGTGGACCGACCGACCATGCTGATGCACGGGTTACCATGTCAATGTTCATCCATTCTCGAGAATTTATGGTGTTTTGGTTGGACGTTTGTGTAATATTTTTTTATTTTCAGAAGAGTTTCATCTTGACTGAAACTCTCAATTTTTTGCTTGAGTGAGCAAGTATGGTTTTTCTCAAGGTCGATATTTGTGAATATTAAAATAATGACATTTTAATTTTTATTAGTGAAAAAACCCAACGATCGTGGGACCATTTGCTTTGAAGGCTTTTGGAGAATTGAGCAATATTTTGACAAAATATGGAGAACCGTGAGTTTGCTCGAATGAGGAAGTCAAGAATTATGGAATAATAATGTAAAATAAAAGAAGTGGATATTTCCTTTTCCTTTTTGCATATAGATCTCCATATCCTCATTCGTCCATATTTTTGGGTGCTCGCTTGTGCATTATTACTAAGTACGCCCGAACCATTTTCTCGGAGCTTACTCGGTGGTTTCCCATATGCCAGGAAGGTGCATATTTATTACTAATCTGAATTGAAGTAATAAAATATTACAATGGAAATAGAATATTTTGTAGGAATTCTTGATAAATTCTGCACTAGAATTAATTAATTGATGACTTTATACTAGCAGGCAATCTGTATAGAAGCATTATATTTATTCGATAATCGAGGTATGAGATGGTGGAAGCATCATACTCGTTCTGAACATTTATTCTATATAGTCAGGGAACATTGCGACATCCTGAAGACGTTATCGCTCTATACTAGAAGGAAATTATATATAGTTAGGGAACATTGCGACATCCTGAAGACGTTATCGCTTTATACTAGCAGGAAATATGTCTAGGAGTCGTACAATCATTTTTGATTCTGTATCGAAGTAAATACTGAGCCGTGCAGTATATAAAAATACATGGAATATCGTGAGCTCATCCAGGGAGGTCCCAATATTGATACCATATATTTATGTTTGATGAGGTTACATGATCAGTCGGAGATCGTTGTAACATGAGCTTTCATGTCCAAATTGTTAAATATGAATTTCATATATTGGTTTGAAGTCGGTCAAAATTATACCAAACTTGGCATTTTACAATTTTTTCCCTCATCAAAAATCCACCATCATCATTCAGAAAAAAAAAAAAAAATCCACCATCAAAATTAAGTCCATGCTTAGTGAGGGACAGTGATCATGTTCCGCAATAAGCAGCGAATGGTGATTTTTTTATTTTTAAATGGAATAAGTAATTGA
Organism: Papaver bracteatum; assembly: GCA_023529315.1. Lineage (NCBI taxonomy): Eukaryota > Viridiplantae > Streptophyta > Magnoliopsida > Ranunculales > Papaveraceae > Papaver > Papaver bracteatum. Next base: position 25,521 of record JAJJWX010003185.1, on the reverse strand, counting down.
ACTTAGTCGTTATAGATGTTACCAGAATCCTGGACTTGCTCCAATAATGTCACTTACGAGCAATGATTTGAATGGTGATCCTGGCAATATGATAGAGCGTCTTCTGGAGAGAGTGAACTGATGAAGCACGTCTTAATTTGGATAGTGGAATGAGCAACTTCGTGGGTTTAACACTTGTGGTCCTGCTGCTTGAAATAGTAAATCCTTGTTCCACCAAGTGGTTGGTCTTGAAAGCACCAATTGTAGTGGAATTTCTCTCGTTGTTGCTCCACTTCGCTAAATGGTTTGTGGAGGACCCAAATATGTCTTCATCTTGAATCATTTTGATAGCTACATGAAATTGTCACTTGATGGTTGAATGGATGAAGATCCATGTGGATGAATGAGGAATTTTTGTTAGAGCATTGCTCGGTCGAACTCACAAGTATATATCAAGCTTGTTGTCAAATTTAGTTGATCAAAACTATATCTTGATTTCTAGTCTACATTTAGTCAAGTCTCAGATTATAATAAAAGTGTGTAATGGAGTACCAGACATCACTACGTTCTACTGTTTGCAGGCGAATATCAACCGAAGCTTTTGGAGAACTTCATCAACAAAAGAAAAGTGAAGACTGAATCACCTATTACTCAAGTTTTCACATATCTATCTATGAGACTATGTTGTATGACTAAAGTGGACTTTACATGCACAACAGAAATTTCAAGTCAAGTTTATCTTGATTAATTATTCTCGAAATATGTTGACTAAGCTCATGAACATTTGTTCAAACTTGATGAATTTGGTTAAGAACAATTTATTGTTTATGACCTGAATTATGATTCTAGTTAATCATTTGAAAATAGCCTGGAACAGTGATATGTGTCATTAATGTCATTCGGGAATTTTCCAAATTGATCATTAGAGAGATATGGAACTACTGTAAACATGGATAAAGGATATATAGTATACAAACCATGAAAAAAAAATCGAAAACTGTTGTAGGTCCGGGAGCTGAGTAGTACATGTACCTAGTACACGTACGTACCGGTGTAGCTATAGTTCGGCAAGGACTTTTGGTACACATACCAAGTATGCAAACCAGAAAATTTCTGTGAACTCGTGAACTCAGGTTGGTACACATACCTAGTATACATACCGAAAATGTTATGTGAACTCCTGAACTCTCTTTACAAACCCGATAGCTCATGAACTAGATGTAGGTACATGTACTTACCCATTCGAATTTTTAAAGATGCGTCAGAATTATTTCTATGAGATAATTATCATTTGAAAAAGTCTCTAGAAACACATGTAGATATATTTGATCACATTACAACCTATGGTTGTGACTCAAGATTAAAGTCTTAAAGTGTTGTATGAAAATGGTTAAGCTTATAGTTCGTCTGGCTAGTTTTGTATAACCCTATATGAAAAAGTCATTGTACACGGTTCAGTTATGGTCCATCCTAACCAGAATGTATATTTTGTTGTGTCAATCTCAAATAAAAGATTCATTTAACGGTGGATATTGATTGCTTGATTCCAAAGCTATCTTCACTTAAATCTAAAGCAACGTTCGGTTTGAAAGTCTATATTAGGAGAACCTCAAGCAACTAGGATCTTAGAAAAGTTTATTCTGATAGATAAATCTGTCTCCCACAGAAATACCTACGATTTTTTTGTTCCATCTTTTGATAAATCAAGGTGAACATGAACCAATTGATAATCCAGTCTTATATTCCCGAAGAACAACCTAGAAATATCAATCACCTTATAATAACTTAACTATATAGTAGTAGAACTAGTTACTGTGGAATCTTAAAGAATGAGACAAAGAGATTTGGGATTACTTTTTATATCTTACCTATCGGAGATAAATCTCGAGCAAATCTTAGAGAAGATAATACTCAATACGATAGAATAACGTAAGATCAGAACACGCAACTACAGAGAAAATAGTTGGGTCTGGCTTCAGAATCCCAATGAAGTCTTTAAGTCGTTAACCTATAATGGTTTCAAGAAAAACCTAGGTAAAAGAGAATCCAATCTATGCACAACTAGTATCACACATAAGGTGCGAGGATTAGGTTTCTCAGTTTCTAGAGTTCTCCCTTATATAGTCTTCAAATCAGGGTTTGATAACTTTGTAATAAATAAATCAATATTCACCGTTATATGAAACATGATTTAAGATTCAAGATAATATATTTACACCGTAAGATGGTCTTATCTTGTTACACACAAATGAAATATACTTTCATTTAGATATGGGTAACCGTACCTAAACGTATATATTGAGTTTGCTCAATAATAGTTAACCGAAGTTAGCCACATGAACACTTTTGTACGTTAACCATGTTCATCTTAACACTTCTAGATCAATTGATAACCAAATGAATCTAATTGTGTTTTTCAATTGATAACCCTAATTTATTTTCATTCATACTCATAGAGTTTTTCAATTGTTTATATTCTCATAGAAGTTAACAAGACACAATTGAAGCAAAATAGGATTGATTCAAAAGGATCAGTTCATGAACAATTTAGCTACGGATTGCAAAGATTGCATTCCTTAATATATAAATGTATTTTTTTCATGAGTATGAAGTCATACTTAAACGATTTAAGAATATGAACCACTTAAGTTTGCAAACGGGTACATAAACTTAAGTTCCAAACATTGGTCATAAGCCGACAGTTTGCAAACAAGTACGGAAACGTAAGCTCTGGACCGAACTTAGTTGAAACCGTTTGCTAACGAGTACGCAAACTTGGTTCCCGGACTTTAACAGTTAAATCAGTTTGCGATGGGTATGCAAACTTAAGTACCACGACTTTAACAGTTGAATAAGTTTGCGAACGGGTATGCAAACTTAACTTCCTATCTGAATTCCAACAAGGCAGGTTAACACACTAAGTACACAAACCGTAATGTATCCAGACATGGGTTTTAGATCTTAACTCCCATTTTTATCATCGAAACATTCTTAGAAGACGACAATAGATGTCTCACATAAACTATTATCTTATAAGAAATTTTCAAGTGATAGAATGATCAATACAAAACATTCTGAGTTTATATCAAATGATTGTCTCACACAAATCATGTGAGATGTTACCAGGTGATTTTCACATGATCATCTTTTGACTTTCGTCAAGAATACCGATGAACATAGTTAAAGCAAAAAGCTTTCCAACATATATATTTCAAGAAAGATATAAGCGAGTTAAACTCAACTCGAAATATCAAATGTGTATAATGTAAAGTCTATATAGCTATACGACTTTTGTCTCAATATGAGATAAAATATAATAGACTTCTGAGTGATAGATGAGTTCAAGTCTCCACATACCTTTTATTGATGAAATTACACAAGCTCCTCTTAGTAGTTCTTCGTCTTCAATCGATGAACGCCATGAAGTCTAAATCTCAACTACACATTCTATCCTAATCTGAGACATAACTATAAGTATACTATAAATCAAGACTTATAGTTTTGACAACTAAACTTGACAAACAAGCTTGAGATAACAACTCTAGCGAGTTCGACCAAGTATTGCTCTAACAAAAACAAATGGTTATAAATATTCTGTAGTAACGGTTCAACACTAAGTTCCGATTCTACATAAACGAAAGTCAAAGGCAGTATTACGTTCCTGAATATAGTACATTCGGAGGATAACATATGTATTTTCTCACTCAATACTCATCGTTTGGAGTTGGAAAACTCTTAAGTTTATGAGCCTATATAGATTCTAAATAATCGGAAGCCAAAGTCAATAATATGTCTCTGAATACACTACATTCGAAGGATAAACATATGTATTTTCTACCGAATACTCATCATTTGGAGTTCAGAAAACTCTTAAGTTTTTGAGCCTATATAGATTCTAAATAATCGAAAGTCAAAGGAAATATTTTGTTCTCGAATATAATACATTCGGATGATAAGCATATGCATTTTCTATCGAATACTCATCATTTGTAGTTCAAAAAACTCTTAAGTTTTCCAGCCTATATAATCAGAAGTAATTAATCATATTTTCCACCGGATAAACATAACTATTAATGGATTGATAGAGTTAATAAAAACCTGGAATAGAGCAACGTTCCCAGCAACTTGGCTAGTTCCTCGCCTCGACACCTTTCTTGACTCTTCCACTAAGTATTCATGACATACAGTTCCCCAAGAGTAGTCATCGACTTCATTGAGAGGATCCAGAAGTTGTATAAGGTTGGCGTCGATCCGGTTTCCAGTATCATTGGGGAAAATGACACATCCCAATACATAACAGAGATGTGTGGTGGCCGCATGGTTCACTTGCTCATTAGTTAACGTTCCATTCTTTTCATCCTCCAGGGTGCCTTGGTACATATTCATCAAATTAAGTGCTAATATTGATCTGTCTAGTTCTGTAACTTGCGTGCCTCAGGAACTCAACTCTTGATGTCTCTTCATACCAAACTAAGCATTTCTTAGTTAGGTTATAAATTTGTTCCCAACTTAACTTCTTTGTGTATTTAAACTTCACAGTTGTTCCTTGGTCAGGGAGCTTAAGAATCTGCACAAAATCATCCAGGGTAATCTTCATCTCCCAAAACAACATATGGAAGGTGTCGGTCTCAGGATAAAATCTCTCCACGAACGCCAATACAAACACACGGTCATGTTCCAACATTGAATTCTCGTCAGCAGTAGACAACCCTGAATTTTTTATAATCTCCTTGAACTTTTCACATTCACCGGATAAAGGCAATCCACCATTTTTTTGGGTGTGGCGGTGGTTTTGAGTAAACGAACCGCATCTTGATGATACTATTAAACACACGACATATATTTATAGTAAACACAAAAACCCTTAATACAACTATTACGATGGAGCACATAGACAATACGTTAATAAAAATGATACGATTATTACCTCGATTTCGTATATTTATCTGGCCTATGAGTCTTTGTATCCAAATAAAAATTGTCCTTCATCCGCCGGTAGCCCAAGGATTTGGACTTCTGGAATACCCTGCACCTTCAAGTGTAATGGGACAAGGTGTGCTATTTTCTTATTTCCACATTCTCCTCCTTCCTAGGTACCACTTGGTTGTCCTTTTTCTTGTACTCTTGGCACTGGATTAATTGGTTCAATTTAATCTCGGGGTGTAACTTGTGGAGCACTTGGTTCTACATGTTGTTGAGTGCATTGTTGAGCACTTGGTTCTACACATTGCTGATTGCATTGTTGAGCACTTGAATTTACCTTCGCAGTCCTTTCTATCCTAACACTAGATGACACTTTCTTACCCCCTTCACGACGATGCCCCAAGTCAACTGAATCGGGGGATCGCTTATCTCGACTGTGTCTAAACAACAAAATAGAGAACAATGGGTTCGTTAGAATACGTTTACAAACTACACAATTGGAAGAAAAAGTACACAAATAAAACCCGAATGCACACAAACGTGAGATAATTTAAAAGATAAATAACATGTTAGAGCACCACTCGGTCGAACTCACAAGCGTTGCTATCTCAAGCTTGTTTGTCAAATTTAGTTGCCAAAACTAGCTATAAGTCTTGATTTCTAGTCTACTTTATAGTTATGTCTCGGATTAGGATAGAATGTGTAGTTGAGCTTTAGAATTCACGATGTTCATCGATTGAAGATGAAGAACTACTAAGGGGAGATTGTGGAACTTTATCAACAAAATATATGTAGAGACTTGAACTCATCTATCACTTAGAAGTTTATTTCTATTCTATCTGTTATTGAGACAAAAGTCGTAAATCTATATATACTTTAATTTATACACATTTGATATTTCGAGCTGATTTTAACTAGCTTACATTTTTCTCGAAATATGTGCTAGTAAGATTTCGCTTTAACCAAGTTAATCTTATATTCTTGACGAAATTCAAAAGATGATCATGTGAAATGGCCTGGTAACATCTTACATGATTTGTATGAGTCAGTCATTTGATGTAGACTCAAAATATTTCGTGTTGATCGTTTGATCACTTGAAAATTTCTTTGAAGCTAATAGTTTGTGTGAGACAGCTATTCCCGTCTTCTAAGAATGTTTCAATGATTAAAGGAGTATAGAACAACTAACCATTGATTGGATATATCACAGTATGCGTACTTGTATGCTAAGCTGTTTCAAGTTATTCAAGTATGGGAACTTAGTATGCACACCATATCACGTCTTTGGTTTTATCATTTGAAGTCCAGAACTTAGTATGCATACCCGTATGCGTAAGGGGTAACAGTTCAGGTCAGGGATTTTGGTATGCGTGCCCATTTGCATACTAAATCAATCTGAGTTGATCGTGGACGACAGTGTGTCGTACCATTACCATACTGACGGACATACCAAGTCCAAACTCTAAGTATGCTTACCTATTTGCATACTTGAGTGGGTTAAGTTCTAAAATCGGCATGAACAAATACATTTATATATAATAAAGGAATGCAATATTTGCAAACCGTGGCTAAAATGTTCTTGAATCGATTCGAGTGAATCAAAACCGATTTTGCTTCAATTGTGTCTTGTATACTTCTATGAGAATATAAACAATTGAAAAACTCTATTACTAGTTTTATTTGATTCATTTGAACTAGTTATGATAAGATGAACAAGGTTGATATGAAAGTGTTCATATGGCTAATTTCATTTGAACCATGGCTTCGTTTGTATTTCTAATTTCATTAAAATCAAATGGATATTGCTTCTCTTGCTCTTCCATTTGTGCACAAGAAAAAAAAGTTACAAGTTGGCTAAAATTTAAACTTGTAAACAATGTACAACTTAAACAAAATTCTCTACGCACATTAGCATTTCATCATATAAGATAGCGACAAGAGAGTTAAATCCCCAAACAACTGACGTTTTGTAATATGAAGTCAAGTTTAGATTACCCTATATTTAATCTACTTAATTAACATCGCTTGGTTCTAAACCTTAAGTTTTCCCTCTTGTCTTTCTATACAACAAAAGATATCTCTAATCAAGGAATGTATCTAATCTAATTAACTAGGTTACCCACCAAAGTTTAATTGGTATAGAATTTTAGATTAACAACTTACCTCTTAGACTTAAGGATCCGTAAACAATTGAGAAAAAATAAATATCAAACTTTTGAACGGATTCTGTTTTTGAAGTTACTTACGTTTTAGATGATACCAATAATCATAATAATTAACAATATTTTAATTACTCATATCGATTTTGATTATTAAAAATTTGAGATCGTGTTTTATTCTGTTTCATTTTAGTTTCCTGTATAACGACACTAATTTAAGATAGTTACCATCTTATATAACTAACAAAGATTCTGCTTTATTAGGAAAGGGTAAACTTGGAGGATAAAAACCAAAATATTAGTTTGGATAAAACGGTTTTTAGTCATGAAAAATGGCAGTTTACCATTTGTCCCTCATGACCTCATCAAAATTTGTCCCACATCAAAAAATTCCCCAACCTTTCTTGAATGAGAATTAATTGGTGGACTTGCATATAGTAAGAATGAATGAGAACTAATTGAACATGGATGAGATACAATACTTGGTGGACTTGCATATAGTACAATTTGGTACAACCATGACCAAAAATCAGAACCAACCTTTCTTGAACGCCTTTTTCCAAATCCAACCAAAAATCAAAACCCCTAATCTTTATTTCAAAAAATCAAAGTAAATCAAACAAATCTGTTTTTTTTCTACAAACCCTAATTGAAAAAAATTATGAATAGAGGAAATAAATGAAAATTTTGTGAATATTATGTACAAAAAAATTATATATAGAGAAATTCTAAGCGAAGAAGAAAGCTCATCCGGTCCTCAAATGACCGGATTAATAAAACAACATTACTGCACCCGGTTACTTAAAGACCAGATAAAAAAGAAAAGAAAAAAAAAGCTAATCCGGTCAGCATGACCGAATGGACTATTCCAAAATAAACCCCGGCCCTCAAATGTGTGGAGTACCACCTGGACTTCAAAGATATGTGGACCTAAATTTTACCCATAGTGACATTTTTATCCATAAAAGATGAATCGTCACAAATATATGGATTTTTATAGTGGTAATAAAAAAATATATAAAAGAGAAGATCGTTTCTATTAGCCAGAGAGGGAACCATATTACATAAGTATAGAATTCTATTTATACAAGGGAAGGGAAACCCTAGTGTTCTAATGGACCGCACATCCATGGGCCACAGGCCCTATAACACTCCCCCTTGTGCGGTTCAATAACAAAACTTTATACATAGTGCTTCACATATAGTTCTTTGAATGTAGTTCTTCAAGTGTCGTTCTCTCCTTGGTGACTTGTGCCGAAATCAATTTCCTTAGTAAAACTTGGACAAGGAAAAACCCAGTGGGATAAAACCTTGGTACAACTCTTCACATGTAATACTTCACATGTTGTCTCGTACTTTACATGTAGTTCATCACATGTAATACGATCTTCAAAGATCGACGAGTCTAAGTTAATTGCCTCGTTAAAACTTCTTCAGGGAAACCCAAAGGGACAAAACATGAATTAAAGATAAAGAGTACAATATTAACTAAACTTAAAACATAGTTGGATGTGTATACGTTTCCTCATTAAAACCTTGACAAGGAAAACCCAATGGGATAAAAACTTGACGAAGGGAAAAGAGTACAACATGACAGATGAAAGTAAAGGTAACCTGTTGCAAATGATCACTTTGATCCGTTGAAGTTGAATAGTTGCTTCACAACTTATAAGGCAGAAAATCCACGTAGGAAAGACAATAGCCTTACCTAGGAAATTACATTCCCGGTGATTGTTGTTGTCTCATTAAAAACCTTGCCGAGTAACAAAACCATGTGGGAAAAAGTAACCTCGGTGAAGGAAAAGAGTTCAACACACAATTAGATGCTCCCCCCGATGTCGACAATTTCATTAGTCTAATGCAAACAAAAGGAGTTTATCACACTTTACTTTGGTGACTTGAATGTTTATAAGACCATGTTGTTGATTATGGAAGTTACGTTGCTTAACGAACTATCGCGTTTCGTTTCTTTGATTCAGATATTTTCAGTAATATCAACGCGATTTTTATGTCTGCAACGTTTAACATACTTGATGTTTTTAGTGTTGTCTCGCTAAAAACCTTGTCGAGTAACAAAACCCTTTGGGAAAAAATATTCTCGATCGAAGGGAAAAAAAGTACAACACAACTTCAATTTCGAAGTAAAATATGTCGACATCATATCCTTGGATCCTCCCCCTGATGTCGGCATCTCCCCTTGATTACTTTCAGAGTTATTCCAGACAGTTCCTTTAGTCATGTACTTTTCAAAACTGAATATCGATAAAAAAATCGGTAATAACCTAGAAAATAATCTACCATATCTCCTTCTGATTACATTCGTTGGAGAAGAGATTATTGTTCCTTCATAATCAACAACTTTTGAATTTCACTTCATTAGCATACCTTTTAATGTCTTTGTAGGGATAAAACAAATTTATGTCCACTACACCAAATTTAGGTATTAGCAACTCAGATTCACGACAGCCCTACCGCATTTGCGAATTTTCTATTGCTAATTTCTGTTGCCAAATTTTAGCAACAGCTATATTCTATTTTGAAAGTCGCAACTGCTCATGTTCAGTTGCGATTAGCAACAGCCAATAGTACAAGCGTGCGAGTCACATGCATAGCAGGGAACACTTTTCACCATATTTTCACCCATATGTTGGAACAATCTTACATCGTGTTGTTATTTCACCCCTTTGACCAGTTGACTTCTTGACTTTAGAGAACCATTTCAAATCGTGCTACTTCAATTATATCCATAAATTCTTCTTCTTTAGTCTCTCCTTTATCCTCTCCATTTCGTCGGTGATGAAGAAAACCCTGCATTTTTTTTATCGCCCACATACAGCTTCTCTTCTTCTTTATTATCTTGGTCTTCTTCTACGATCCAACTCCGAAGCCACAACGCACAATCTTTAATGCTTGAGCACCACTACCATCACCGATTCAACCGCCACTAGGGCTACCTTCTTCTTTTTAGAACCCGATCTCTTGTTGAATATATTTAGTAGATACCGTAGATCCAGTAATTTTATTTGTTATCTAGGGTTTCAATTATAGAGATAAGAGATTACTTTGATTAATCTACAAGAGGATTCAGATTGAAAAACACATGTAGCAAATGCTTTCCCATTTTTTTTTTCTTAATCAGGTGATGTTTCGTTGTTGTGTTTAATTTTTTTTACAAATTTTATTTCATTGCTGGGTTCATTTCTAGTTCAACCACTGGATTTTGGGTTTTCTTTTTTAGAGAAGGAGATATATGATTTTGATGTTAGGGTTTTAATTTTTTTAATTTGTTTTTGATGTAGCAGTTGACAGGAGACTTTCAGGTTCATCGGCTTAAATTTGGGAACAATTTGAAGTCTTATCCATTGTTCTTATTTTTCAATTTTAATTTCATATGCAGAAACTCCCATAGGTATTTCAATTTGTGAACCTTCTATGTTTGTATGAGTATTTATTTCACTTAAGTTAGCTCCTTCTGATTGTAGTTATACCATCGTTAGTTATTTTATTAAGATTTCAATGGACCCATAAAACACCAAAAGTATTATTAGCGAATCAATCTGTATTGAGAATTTTGGTGATTGCATTAATACTAAGTGCAATCCTGTTCGACATTCACAGCTTAGCTGAACTATAGAGTTTTGATGTTGAGATTTCTTAGAGAAGTATAGCCAACTCTCCTTCCTTCAGGTAGAATATATTAGATTAATGTAGAATATATTAGATTACTATCTTACACAATTTAACAATTTAAATGAGATGGTTGATTACTAATTTTTACTTTTGATGTTTGGATTCTGAAAGGGGGATATTGTTGTAATAGAAAAAAGCTTTGGTGTACCTAAAGTGACTAAAGATGGTATCACCGTTGCTGAAAGCATTGAGTTCAAGGACAGAATTAAGAACATTGGTGCCATCCTTGTCAAGCAAGTATCAAATGCCACCAATAATATAGCTGGTGATGGTAAAGCTTTATCATTTATTGCTTTGAAATGTTTCGCTTAAGATTGTATAGATAACTATGTTGTTTCGATCTGTTTGATATAATTATTAGTATGGGGATTTCTAGTATGAAGGAATCGTTACCGGATATGATATAATTCCAAGATGGTGGTGGTGGTGAGTTGTGGTAGTATGGGGATATGGTACTGGAGATGGTGGTGGTGAGTTGTGGTAGTATGGGGATGGTACTGAAGATGGCGGTGGTGAATTGTATTAAGGTGGTGATACTGGAAATGGTGGTGGTGACTTATAGTTCCGGGGTGGTGACTTGTAGTAAGTTGGCTAATATTTATTTATGATGGAATATTGTTCTATTGTACTATTGCAGGAGTCAAACTACTAAGGGAATTTGGGTCGCTAACTGTGTAGGCATTCATCCTTGCACGATTGCCATGGATTTGGAGGGAATTGATGGAGGAGAAAGAGGGAAGGTTATTTATCACATTTCCCTTAAAGTTCTATCATCACTTATGGTGTTCCTTAGCCCGAGGCTCACAAGAATACTCCTCTCAGCGAGTTTTTAATGTGAATATCATGTTAAGCCTTATAATCTTATAACTCTAGATACATGTTGCTCTAATATATTTGAATTTACAGAAAAACAACATTAGTATAAGTTGGATGATAATATCTTTCTTTGACTAAAGTTGGAGGTCAATGCTTTATCTAGTTACCGAAGGAGGAGCAGTTCAAAGAGCGGTACTTCACACTATGCTCACCATATTTCTTGTCGATTGCCTTTGTTTTTGTTTCAGAATTATACGCCTAAAGTGGTGTTTGTGTCTATCCTCTTATCATCTGCATCACCCAAGTGTTTCAAGTCATCTTCTTTGTTTATACGGGTTTAGCGATTAAGAAAGAGGTTTATCCACTATTGCTCTAGGAGGGCTTGCTGGTGATAGATGGGGTGTAGTCCCTGCTTCAGGATTCAGTTTTAGTGCATTACAGATGTGGGAAGTTATCCGAGACAATAAGGACCTTGACCTTCCTGCTCATAAGGTCTATACACTGTTCGGTAGGGAATCATTTTTTTGTTTTATTTTTTATTTATTTCAGTTTCTTTAACATATTTTTCTTTTTGTTTTTTATGTAATGGTTGCAACTGTTATATGGGAAGAGATTTCCAATGAAAAGATCAGTCACTTGACCTCAGATGAGGTATCTATGTAAGGAACTCAAAGCGACAAAATTTGGAATCGAAGGAAATTCATGTAAGAATAGACCTTCCGGGTTCAGAATAATAAAATTTTCTCATTGTTTTAATATTCTGCACTTGATATGTGTGAATTAATCTTTCTCAAACACCCATCTTTTTTGTTGTTATGTTCTGCAGTTTGTGCATCCTGCTCACCTGACTCTGTTGGGACATCTACGAGCCAAATGTCTTGATAATTTTAACAAAGTAATAGAACAATCACTCAAAATGGGCGAACGATTTGCTGCTTCTGTCCGTAGTTGTGTTCAGTCTTCCATCCTCGAGTTTTATCAAGGGAGTGCAGGTAAAACTTAATATTTGTTGGCTTTCCGAAGATATTGTATAGACTGTTACAATCTAAAGCCATTTCCTCGACCTTTGGAGCTGAAGCCCAGTTGTGAACCCAGATGGTCTTGGAAATGCACCACTACTCATATCCTATCGTTGGTCTAGCAATAACTATGTGATGATATTATAATTGATGAACTTTGATCGGAGTGCCAGGCATCATGTGGACTTAAACGTGAGATGGTTTGGTGTTGAGTTCTCGTGATGGATTTAATTGGACCTAATCTTGAAAGTATATTCAACTTTTACAGTAGGAAAAATTCTTTAAAGTCGGCTCGATGGTTGCGGACCTATAGTGGGTATTGCAATTTCTCATTATCTATTATTATTTTTATTACCCTTTTTTTTTCTTGTATGTGTGGAAGATCAATCCTGTTGAATATTTACTAGTCAAATCTTTTCGACGTCGAGATATTAAGCCAGATAATCTCCTCATAGGGATTGGAAGGCGTGCAAATCTGGTTTGTGTCTTTACTTTGTAATACTTTTGTCCATTCTCCAGTAAATGCTAAAGATAAGTTTTTTGATGCAATAACTTGATAGGAACTGCTCGGTATGCAAGCATGAATACTCACCTCGGCAAGCAGGTACAAAGAAGAGTGTACTCATCAGTGAATACATGCAGGGTTATGGATGCAGCTAAAGTTGCCGAGAACAAGCTCTTTCTGAATTATGCAAAAGTGCACAAGCAAATATTGAATTGGATAAGAAGCAAATGGATTCAGGTAATCTTATTACCACTGGTACTCTTTGATTTTTGCTATCAACATTGTCCTATCTATATATTTATTCATTATCGCATTGAAGCTTGCTAAGGAAAATGGCGACGCAGAACAAGCTTCAACTTTATTTAGGTTTCTAATTTTGATTATTGTGAAGTCTGCTTTAAAGAGACTAGTAAATTCTACGCAATTTATGTTTGCCGAAGAAATTTATTGCATTGGAAAGTAACAAGTAGGAAATACCAAGATAGCATGAACTATGTTTTACTTGTATCTATGTGAAATCGTTTGATGTTTGATCATCTTTTATTGTTATGGCTCTATAATAAGTGAAAGTTAAAGTAAAAACCGAAATGGGCATATCTGATTTTACTTAAAAACTTTTCATTCTTAGTTAAAGAAGACACCGAAAAGATGAGAGTTTACTTTGTCGGTGAAGCCCTACGATAATTTGGTTGGGTTTAACCTGTGGGTAAACACTGATAAGATTAGTAGATCAAAATTTCTTCACTTGAATTCTTTAGTTTTTCTCACTACTAATAGTTTCAAAATCTTTTCTTTCTTCATATCTTTATCTGGATGCACTATGTACTTCCACATGTAAATATTTTGGGTTTATCAAGTTTGGGTCAACTGAGGTTTGTACTTGTACTTGTGTTGTTGTAACTGAAATTAGTTTTTTCCAAATGTAGGTGGCGAAGATTGTCGCAGACTTTATGTGTAATTCTCTGATATTTGAGCACTTGTTTCAAGCTGATATTGTTCCAACAGAGAGTCAATTCTAAACTGTAAGCAATTATTTTGATTTATCCAAGTGTTGTATGTAACAAACATAGTTGCACCAGCACAATGTAAGAAACAAAAACATATATAAGAACATATTTACATAAATTCTTCTACCTCTGAATTCTTTCAATTGTGCTCTGTACATTTTACACCTGATTTCTTAATGCAACTCACAACCATCCCTGCTTTATTGTCTTTGGGGGTTCTGTATAGAAAATCTTTGATGTTTAGAACCTACATGGAACTTAGAACCTACATGGAACATCTGGAATATGTAAATGCCGAGACTTTCATAACATGTTGATGTAATATCTTTGGTTCCCTTTTTTTATGCATGCATCTTTTTTTAGATTTGTGGGAAAGTAGAGTATGAGAACTATCAGATTGATTTACTGGACACTGGATATTGGATGAATCAGGGTTTTGCAGGATAAATTGGGGGGAAATAGTTTTGACTAGGTCAACGATGATTTGACCTTTTTTTTCTTGTTGCTAGAAAATAGCAACGGCAGAAATGTGTTCACAACACCAAATGAGCCTAATTGTAACGGTTTATAAGTGTTACAAAAACCTTTAGTAACACTAAATAAACGTTACTGTTGAGGGTGTGGCAAATTTTTTTTCACGGTTCCCATATGTTACGGATTTGGTCAGTAACGTTTCCACAACACCAGACTATCTGTTCTATTTCGTGCAGGTAGTAACACATCTCCACAATCTGTCACACATTGAAACTGTTACTAAATTTTTCTCTTGTAACACTGTAATACTGTTCCAAAACTAGCCTTTTGATGTTACTGAAATCACATATATATCAGGTTATTTATCACTATGTGCAAGCGACACACGCTTCTCGAACATCATACTCAAGATATGTATTTGTATTTCTGATGTTCGCCACATCAAATTAAAAGATAAAGAGTATTATATTTCTCGTAATATCATTACTAATATGCTTTTGAAACAAGCAACGAGTCAAACGGATAAAGATTGGATCATTTCTTTCTTTACGAATACAAGAAAACGAAACTAAATTCGTTAGTAGTGTCAAGGTATCTTTTAGTCTCCCATCCTTTTTGATGGTTTTTGCGAGAAGCTTAAACTTGTACATTTAAAGCCTGGCAAATACCGTGTTGGACTTGAAGACATTTCCACCATATTTATTATCTGAAGACGATTAATTCTCTGGACTTACATCCTGGCAACACCGTGTTAGACTTGTAATTATAGCCCGATCACGCACAACTGGGTTGTCCGTCTCAACAGTAGTATCATTCAGGACTACCTGCAATGGTGCAATTGAAAATGCAGGAGCATCAATAACAAGGATACACATTTTGACTCTTGATCAAGCATCGAAATTTTTTAATAGCGACTGTAAGCAAATGTAATTGAACCAGAGCAGGCTCTTCTGGGAAACTCCCCAAGAAACCTATCAAAAAGATCATTAGCATTGTCAATTCGTTCTTTGTATTTCATAAATTATCCAGATCATGTATATCAGCAGAAACAAAATTACAAACATATGCTTAAGAAAAAAAAACTGAGACTTAACTCCGCACATTGAATGTTAACTTCAGAAGTACCTTTGCTTTCAACTAAGGTGTCTAATCCATCGTAAAGTACTGCAATTATGGATTGATAGCTACAGGAAAATTGGACTCCAATAATCCAACTAAGGTGTCTAATCCAGTATCCCAAGCACTATCATGAGTTCCTTCATAAGCATAAGAGTTCCACATCTCTGAGAGGGTCAAGTCTCAGAAATATATAGAGGAGATCCATGCATGGCCTGTTAGAACCAAATAATATCAACACTTATAAGTATAGTGAGGAAAATAGATTTAACAGAGAGAGGAAAGTAGAATCATATAAGCTTACCAAACCTATTCCAAGACCATAGAGTAGCCTCCCTAATAAGAGAACATTAAGGGTTGGCGCCAAGCCAATGGTTAAACCACCAAGCGTATATATCACAGATGCTATAATAACTTCATGTCTCCTTCCTTAAACGAAATGCAATTTCTAAGTAAAAAGATAAACTTTTTCAGGAATACCCAAGATTAGTAGCAGAAAGAACAAAAACATAGGTGAATTACCTTGAAAATATGCAATGGGGTAGACGATGACGGAACTCATAAGAGCTCCATAGAAAGGACCCCTTACCTGCACAATAAACATAATACAATCTTAACCAAACTACAATTGAGGAATAATTCGTATAACTAGAAGATGATAACCGTAAATCAATTACAAGAGTTACCACAAGATCAAGCTTTCTGGAAGATGGATTGAACCATGTTGTCCCACTAAGATTTGGTGACTGCGCAAGTGGTCAAATATCAAAATAATAAGTGTCTCTCAAATGAGAATTCAAGAGGTCCGTACCAACAGTATAAACAAAGTGTTGTAGACCAAAATGAAAGAGCAGATGGGTAAGATGGAAAAGGAAAAAAAGTATACCTGCAAAGAGATAGCAGCTCCTGAAATGGCACTAATATCATACCCAAAAATTAAACCACTAGGAGCTGGAAATAAGAATCAGCAAACTTTAGCGAGTCATTCTACAGAAGATAAAACTTCCCCTCCTTCAAATCTACATGAAGCTATAGTAAATGCCTTAAGTATTCACATTACAAAATACATGTGCAAAAAGGCTTTTCCAATATACCATCGTTCAAAGGCAAAAATCAAACTAAAATCAAATAGACTCTCATTTTCATTATGAAAAACCTTCCCAGGATCCTGATTGATTGCAATCCAATAAAAATCATAATTGAATCACTTACAGATTTCTAATTCTAATCCCCATTCTCTTAACCAAACTCAAAACCTCACCCTCCAAGGATTTGGGTGGAAATGCCCCAAATTCACCTGGTGACAGGACACTCTCACACCCATTTCAATGAGTTTGAACCTCAAATCAATTCATAAACAAAATTGAAGAAATAGGTTAATTAACATACGGTAGAATCTCACAATTCCTTAAAAACCACCATCTTGATTCACTACGAAGATCCTCCATCAGAAACCAAAGACTGGATCTCCACTTCTGATGTTAAATTTTCTTTCTTAGCCCTAGAAAGAAACGTATCTGATGTAAACAGAAGCCAATAGTCTTAGGTTGAAATGGGGCATTTGACATCAGGAAACTACAACGGAAAAAAAACATCACTGAAATCATAAAGTTCCAAATTAAAAAATAATTACCTAATGCATTTGTTACACTGGACTAGTTTGACACCCCAATAGACTTAGGTTTCTGCATACAATTCTTCCTACTCGTGTACTGTGAACAAACACAGCTCCCCAAAACAAATAAATTGAACCAACACAAATAAATTTAAGAAAACTTGCAACAAACCAGCTTTACCTCTTATACGTGTGACGATATTGATGATGGTCCAACATCAACCACAATTACTTGATCCCTTCATAAAATCTACTTTCCCTCCTCCTTTATCAAGGCTTGGGGCCATTAATAATGAAATGATATAAGCATTTGCATTGGCGGAGTTAAAAAGTGTTTCCCCTAACGAGATAAAAAATTATATAGATACTAATTATAGAAAAACATAGATACTTAAATAACATAAGTTTTATAATAAAACTATGAAAAATAAATAACCAAACTTAAAGGAAGTCAATCTTAACATGCTTAGACAAGGTTCAAGTGCCTTTTAGTCTGAAAAACCTAACAATAACTACATCACTAAGAAATTAACCAGTTAGAATTCATAAACTTTAGTGAATCACTTAATATCGACATTAGTTTGTAATCAAAGATTTTGGCCACACCAAGTATCCACCTTCCATCACATCCTCGAATATATTAGCACCATCTTGTTTCCCAGACTTGTAAATTGGTGTATTAGGCATCACAATCTTGATTAGAATAACTTTTTTGTCACGCGCTCTATATCTAACTTATAACCATGGAAAATACCCTTTGTGTCATCAATAACTATGATTGCGATAGCAACTACTTGATTCATATTCCTTAGTTCGCACTCCGAAAGATGTTGCTGGAACATAGGTAGGTGAAGCAGGACGAAGTGCCCACAGAACAAAGTGCCCCACGGACGACTTGCTGCTTGATGATCCATTTACGATTCGGCGAAAGGCTGGATATTCTTTCCCTTTGTGCCTAAGACCCGTTAGTTAGGAAAATGGATAAATACGCAAGAATACAATCTAACGAGACTTACGACTGAGTTGCAAAAAATTGAAAAGTTTTGGGTTTGCCACATGTTCCATTAAAGTGTCCAACTTGGAATTCACAATATTCATTTCTCTCTTGATTCATTACCTTCTTTTTCTTTTTCGAAAGCATTTTCAAGGTTGGTGCCACATGCAAGCACCACCTTCGGGATATGGTGCTGCCAACTCCACGAACATTCCCTTTAGTGTCTTTGCCAAATACTTGGGAAACTGGGTCGGTATCAAGCGAGCCGCATACATGTCGGTATCGCATAATATTTCCATCTTCAGTGGCAGCTTGTGCATCCATAGCAGCCGTGACTTGTTTCTAAAACATCAAAAGTTACATATGTTAACATATATATGTATGAATATATACAATTGTACATACTATTATACGATCATTTGACTTACAACATAAGGTTCAGCACTAGGAAGATATTTCCCATTCTTTTTCGTGTGGCTTGCAACCCACACATGACTGCGAGTAATTTTCTTCTTAGGGTCTTTTTGCTTCTGCGAAAAATGTTTGTTAAATATCTAACTAAATAAACATACTTATAAGTTATTTTTCACACGATAATTACCAAGTTGTACTCTATCATTGAAGAAGAGTAACGTCCACAAGTATGCTAATACATGAGCTTCGAACTGCTTTCAAAGCATTTTTCTTTCTTTTTATTCTTGGCATCATCTAAAGCTTCATTCTTACAGAAGCGTTCCCAATCCTCAGCCCTCACACCTGGTGGAACATCCAGAACTTGCTCGTCGTAGTTAGTATGCTTATCCAAATATTCAAATCGCAATTTGGTTTTGAACTTTCTTATGATTATGGGCATCTCTTTCTCAAGGTAACTCCGAATGTCATCTCGATACACCAAATTCTACCCCGCATAAACGTACGTATACATTGTAATTACTTATAAGAAAATAACCAAAACATAGGTGTTATATATATTCTTACTGGGGTGCTTTCCATACGTCATCTTTAAAATGAGTTGGTACTTTCTTCCAACTAGGATAACCAATGGGAATATGAGTTCTTACTAGACGCCCGTATACGATCCTTGAAATGTGTCGCACCAATACCTCTTGCAAGTACCCAAAGCATTGAATGTGACATGCATACAATCTGCCATTTTTCCCATACAAGTCTGCAACAGATAACTAAACAAATATAAAGTTAAAAGATTGTCATAAAAACTACACAATGGTTAGAGGTAAAAATAAACTAAAGTTTAAGAGAATCCATTAACATTGACAAATATAAAAATCCAATGCAATAAGAAGTAAAAGTAAAATCAACAACAAAGAATTTTGATAAAATTAAATCCTAGAAAACCATAACGATCATTGTTTTAAGGTCTAGTAAGGATGGATTATCCACGAGAATGGAATGATACGAGTGCTAGTAATTTCTTCCTCATCCACCTTGAAGTTAACTGCCGATTGTAAATAAAACAACATTCCACTCTTCATCCAGTAAGGTCCTTGGAGTAAAACACTTGTTTCACCTCGATATGCAAGAATGAATGGTTCATCATCCACCTTATCGATGCTCTTCAACTTATTCAAGTTCACCTTTACTAAGTTCCAATGTTCATCAATTTTACACCATGTGACTTGTCTTCCACCTTCACCCAATCCAATCAAAAAGCAGTTTGTGTGAAATCTGTATAGTTCACTCAATTATATTTCTTATGACTCCATAGTATGTGGTCATCACTTCTTTGAGATTTTTGTCTGTACTCTTTGCCCTAAACTTGGTTAATGCTTTCATAGAAACACCACTATCTTGCGTGACTAGGCGCTCATCTTTAGATTTCGTCGAAAATTTGTAACCATTCACACGGTATTTTATGTATTTCTTCGCTGTGAACTGTGGACCATTTGCTAATCTCCACAGATCAGTATTAGTTTCCCCTGTCTTCTCCAGCTGTTAAAATCAAGTACTAGTTGAATTAAAAGATACATTTAAAACAATTATAAACATAAATCAAGTATTGGGTGTGTGAATGTTCGACGTTGGCCCCTTCACGTTACTAGTACATCTTTTACATACCGATCATATTTCCTAATAGTGCAAAATTGAAACAATTTGAGAGATAAGTCACAAAGTATTAGTAATGATAAAATTGAAATTGAACATTTAACATCTATAACTTATCACAAGTTAAATCTCTACTCCGAGTCTGCACGCGTTCAGCACCCATATAGGACTTGTTGAAATTGTATTTGATCCAAGAGAACATCCTTACCATTGTCTAATGGTGACTCATCAGCAAAGTCATCATCTTCATCAAGAAATGACTCACGGGTACGTTTGTGATTACCAGAACTTGAATCTGGCATATATTCCATAGCATAAATAGTAGCTTCCTCCACCAGATATGCCTCAGCAATTGAACCTTCTACGTATCTTGTATTAAGATTGTAATTCTTATACTTTTTCATCAACCTGACCATATCGCAAATTAGAAGAATAAGTACAAATAACACTACAAGCTGGCATAAGACAAAGTTGTACATAATTGTAAAAATAATAGTTTACCGTTCAAAAGGGTACATCTACCGAAATCGAACTGGACCAAAAATCAAAGCCTCGTCTGCTAAATGCACCATGCAGTGGACGCTTATAACAAAAAATGACGGAGGAAATTCCTTTTCAAGAACACACATTGCCTCAACCAAAGCCTTTCTTGCAAGTAAAATCTCTTCTCTGTTGATAACTTTTGAGCACAACACATTAAAGAATACGCTGATTCGATGGATCGATATTCACAAGTCCTTGTCACCGTGGTAAGCATGTTTCAGCAACACTGGAAGTAAATGCCGCATAATCATGTGATAGTCATGCGACTTGATCCTTTCAGCCCGGTGGTTTAACAGTTACATTGTTACCCAACTTCGAGAAAACCACGAAGGAAGATTCAGCTCTTTCAAAACACGACAAAAAAGTTCCTTCTTGTCCTTGCTCAAAAGGTAAGATGCATTCGGCATGGATATTTTCCTTTGTTTCATCTTGGGTTAACCACAATTTCTTATTGATTCCCATGCTCTTCATATCTTTTCTTGCATTCTCCCATCTTTTGTTTTTCTTGGCAACACCCATTATTGTACCTAACAGATGTTCTGTGATATTTTTCTCCGTATGCATGACATCAAAGTTATGGCATAATAGAAGTTCTTTCAATAAGGTAAATCAAATAAGATAGAACGTCTAATCCATGGTGGTGAAATGGTACTTCTATCCAACTTCGATTGTCATCATCATCCAAACTCTTTTAACTTTCTACCGATTTTTGTTGCCTGTCCAGGAACTACGCTATTATTCTCGAAGCTCTATCATCTTTTGTTCAACTTCAATACCCGAAAGTCTACGTGGAGCACCCGCGATTTTCTTCCTTCTTATTAAACCTTTTATCGCTCCGTATTTGTGACTAGTGGGCAAAAACCGTCGATATCCACGAAAACATATTTTTGAGAATTCTTAAGACGTTGAGAATCAACATCATCAGCACAGACGAGGACATGAATTATAACCCATACATTACAACGAGATAATGACCCGTACGGGAGGTCATGAATACCCCATAATAGCATAGCATACATCTTAAATTCGGTCTTCGTATAAGAATCAAAAGTCCATACACCCCCGAACCACAACTCTTTCAAATCCTCCACTAGCAGTTCTAAATAAACATCAATATGCTTTCCTGGCTCTTTATGACCAGAAATTAACATAATCGACATTGAAAACTCCTTTTCATGCATAAATATGGTGGGAGGTTGTAAGGCACAATAATAATTAGCCAACAACTATACCCCTTATTAAATGTGCCAAATGGATTCAAACCATCAGCAGCCATACCAAGTCGAATGTTGCGTTCTTCTTGGTTGAATTAAACCATTTCGTATTTATATACTTCCAATGTGGAGAATCACCGATGGCACATCAAATTATCGGTTGACTTGGCTCTTTTATGCCAAGTCATCGCTTTTGCAATCCAAGGTACACTGTATAACCTCTTGACCTTGGGATTAATGGAAAATACCTCACGGTTTGTAGTGGTTCGGTTCCTCCTCTTTTAGTCTTTGGGTCTACATAATGCTTATACCTAGGCATTTTGCATTTTGGACACTCGACTCTCTCAGCATGCTCTTTCCATACAAAATACAATGATTTGGGCATGCATGAATGGTTATACATTCCATTCTAACTCCTTGATAGAATTCTTCATCTTAGGGTAGTTATCGGAAAATTGGCACCTTCAGAAACACGTCCTTAAGCCGTGAAACAATGATGTGACATTGTTGTCTGTCATTCCAAATTGATCCTTCAAATTTTGTAACTCAATCATGGTTGATAAGGTAGTCCTAGACTTAGAGCATGAAGGATATAGAGGTTCTGTGGCTTTTTTTCTCATTTTTTCAAATTTCTTATTCCTAAGTGAATTACTATCAACATTAGGAGTACTATGGGATTCAAATTGGGTTCTCCATCGTCTCACCGGTTGTCCACTTCGTGGTTCAGTTCATAAACATCATCTACAATATTTTCCATTCTAGGTTGCTCAAACGGGTTAGTTTCTTCAACTATTGGATTTGTATTCACATGCAAAGACTCACTCTCCCCATGAAGGTTCCAGAACACATACTTTTTATCTATACCCCAGTGTAATAGATCGTACTCGATGTCATCAAGTTCGACTAACCCTTTAGAGTTTTGAAATTTCTTACAAGGGCAAGAGAAAAGATCTCTTCCTGTTCTACGTGCACAATCAATAAATTCCTTGACACCATCTAGGTACACATCATCGGATCTATCTTATTCTTCCATCCACTTTTTGTCCATCGGGACTGACATACTAAATAATCAAACTAATCACACTATCATGTATCAAACATGCATGAACTTCGAAATTTAATCACAAACACACACCAAATCATCTACCACAACAATCAATCATATCATTACTATAAGTAGGGATATAGTAAACTAACCACTTAAAAGCACTTGGGACCTCTTGAGTGTGTGATATGTAATTCAGTTATCGCGGCACTTTCCAGAACTGATATCCGTTAACTTGTCTGTAAAATAAAATTAAAGGTCATTAATTCATATGTAATGCGCAATATAGTTCGAAATGTTCTCTGACCTACCCTAAAGCATTTGCAAATATTCACCACAAGTAGATCACAAACCATAACAAAATAACTTGAAATATAGTTGAAAATGCATTTCACTGCTCATAATGATCAAAGTATTGCCCCCTGAGTTCATCGCACCTGAGACATTTCTAAAGATCACACCTTTCATAAAAATAAATACAAGCAAAGACATCTAACCTTGTTCCCATCCTCAAAAAAAAGGTATTCTATCTCACTTGTACAATAATCAATCCCAATTTAAGCATAACAAATCAAGCTAACTAGATAATAAGAATGGGAGCAGAGAGGCTCCAAAGTGTTGTCTAAACACAGAAACAAAGTAAGCCCAGATAGATTCATGAAAATCAAAACAAGTTGGCAAAAAATGTCTTGTCGTGTGGTCATTCATATAGAAACATACTTAAAAAGGTATAAGTGATACTCTCTACATGAGAAGTTATCCGAGTACCCTAAGGAGGAGGTGGTGATGGTGGTAATGGAGAAAGAACATGTTCTACCTTCCGAACAAAGTGTTAGACTTAGGAGGAGGTGGTCCTACTTTAAGGATTCATCATGTTTCTCTTTGGTTTCCATCTTAGTCTCTCCACATTCATTGTGATACCATCATCAATATGAATCAACTATTATTCTGCGAAGGAATATTGATTACACATATAAGAAAACCAGCACAAAAGCAAAAAAGAAGTACACATGTACTATGAGAATACATTTTGAATGACAATCTAAGACCTACACTGCAACCACCTAGACCCTACCTAACCGAGTTGATGTTGTCAATTAAACAACATATAACGGTCTCATAAAGCCGACGAGAACAAAATTGAGAGAATTTCAAAAATGGGAGTAAAACACTAGTAAGATCAACAAGTTCCTCTTAGATATGTCAAACAAAACCCCTAATCAGGATAGTCTTATAAAGGTATTGGGTGTTTTTGGTCGACATCTTTGAGTGTTTGAGAAAATGATGAATCTAACTATATAGACGTTATTCGGATTATGTGACAATGCAATTTATGAAGTAAAAATCTTTCAGTTGATAGGCTAAGTTTAAATATAATCCTATCCCAACATCCACTCTCCTAAATCTATCAACACAACTCACAAATCAACATATCATACGCAATAGACGATCAATTGGGTAAAATCAAACCACGAAATTAACCACATTAATTACATATGAGTAGCAACCAATCAGAAATCCATTAATGACCTATCTTCTGTAACTACTAATACATTCAATTGAAAACAAAAAACCATGATTCATTAACCTTTAAAAAAAAAAAAAAAACTTCAATATTACAAATCCTAGTCATAAAGAAAAGAAATTTTCATTAGCTAAAATCAGAAACACAACAAGCATTCAAACCCCATATTTGCTTTTAAACTATGCTTCATATTACATTTAATAAGAGTATTTCAATGTATTTGTTTAGTTCCCAGTAAATCTAAACCTTTTTAGGGTTCAATAATTCACTATTTTTAAATTTAATAATTTCTGAATACATGAAAGATATAGAAATTGAAAATAAAAAAAATTGAAACCAAACATCATTCACTTACCCAAAGGGGTTGATTTCTCCAATTTCTTCAATTCGTTTTTCCAAAACCTAGGGCTAAGTTTGATGTGGAAACTGAATATATGGGTTTATCTGAAGAGAAATCAGAATCGAGATCGTGATAAACATCCCACGATCTATGTAGAGAATATTTTTGGAGGGAAATTTTTCGAGCCAAAATTGAAAAGAACGAGGGGAATCCATGTTCGCAGTTGAAGAGAATGTGAAGAGAGAGTGTAGGCAGAAAACAGCTTAGTGTCCTTGACCGAGAAAGTGTGAATAGACTTTGTCATGGAGTGTATTTTGACTTGCTAGTGTATCTCCAAACCCGTAACATGTAATAAACCGTTACAACCCGTTAAAACAATGTTCTCGAAACCGGAATAGTTAAAACATGTTACGGATTACGAGAAAATGTTACGATATCGTAACATTAAAAACATGTTACGGTCTAATGTTACTGATTCTTCATTTTGGTGTAG
>JAJJWX010003184.1:0-28185 GCA_023529315.1 Papaver bracteatum | reverse complement strand
TTGAGAAGGGAGTTTAACACTATTTTGTGCCTTCATTTGGTTCAACTCAAGAGTCATAGAACCAACTTGGGTTTGCAACTCTGTAGGTACTGAATATCGTAAGATAATAGTTCACGAGTATCGTAATAAATAAAGGAGAAAAGAATTATAAAATGTTACGATGATAGAAGAAGCGCGGAGAAATATGAAGTTTTGCGAGGATGAGTTGCGATACTTCGTAACTCATGTACAGCTGTATAAAGTTTTACTATAAATAGGAGTTCAAATTTAAAATTCGAGAGGTTCTTTTAGTGAGTGTTAGAAAATATTTTAGGAAAGAGAATAGAGAAAGTTGTAACTATTCTAATTCCATTTAGATACTTCTTTGTGATCAATTAAGAACATTAATAAGAAAATTGTTATTCATCATCAAGAACTTCTTGATCACTCTCATAATCAAAATCACTATCAGGCTCACGAGCAACTTCATCGTCAGATATCTTCAGAGGAGTAATCTTCACAGGAGGCAAGCCTCTTGATAAGAGAATGTTATTCGCAAAGACTTGAGCTTTCAGATGATTTTCACGAAGTATAGATTTTTGATGATTGGTATCTTCGATATCTTTGGAATAAGCAAGATAATTGAATCTCCGAGTAGCACGGTCACGAGAGTTGATTAAGCGAGTAGAAAGCAAAGCATTCTTCTTACGAAGCTCGAAAGGAGGCTTCTAATCCAGCTTTTGCATTACGAAGGTGGTTCTCAGATTCTGCAAATAAAAAAAAGTTCAAAGAATAAAATTTGCGAGTATAACGAAATTTAAAGATATACCAGAGGCAGTCAAATTTTAATGACTACCTTCTCTTTGCGAAGTAAGAGATTGAGTTAAAGATAGACAACGAGTTCTTCATCGATTCATCGCATTATCAAAACCATCACCAACTAATCCTTTAAGTCGAGATTGAAGCTTTTGATCTTTAGAAAGGAGAAAATTTTTATCCTTCGCAAGTTTGGCATTAAGACTTTTTAATGACGAGTAATCTTCTTCAAGTTGATTCTTCTTAGCACACAAGACTATATTCTTATTAATAAGGGAATTCTTCTCAATAACAAAAGAATTTCTTTCAAAGATCTCAAGACTTCTTTAATTCCTCAAGTTCACCTTTCAACAAAGAAAGAAGATTTTCTTGATCGCAACATTTATTCTGAAGAGTCTTTAATTCTTGCGAAGAAACAATCATTGTATTCAAAAACGAACATTTCTCTTCTGATAAGGTTTTGTTCTCTTCTAATAAGGTTTCTATTCTCAAATTAGCTTTGGTTAAGGAAGAAAAAAGTTGAGATATGTCATCATTCAAAAAATTCGATCATATATTAATTGAGTATTCTCTTGAAAAAGAGCATCAGAGTTGTCAAGAGCACACGAGTAAAGATTAGATAAATGGGAGAATTGGTTTGAGAGGCTTTCATGCTTGGTTCGATATTCTGTTGCATCTGATTCATGGTGAAGTACCAATCTTCTACATTTCTGGATGGATTCTATAAAGGGGAATGGGTTTTAATGGATGTTTCAAGAATATGAAGAATATAAATAAATAAAAGAGAAAATATGAAGATAGTAATCATACCTTTCAGTTCATCATTTATTTTGCGAAGAATCGCACAATCCAGATAATTATTCTGAAGATGATGATTTTCTTTACGAAGATCCTCGCATTCTGCTTGAGAATCTTTCAAAGATTGGCGAAGCAATTCAATTTCTTTTTCCAAGGATTGACGTGAAGAAGAAATGTCTGGATTGACGAAATTATTCAGAACTTCGCAAAATTCATATTGCGAACGAACATTAGTAGACTTCGCAGTATTGGTCAAAACCTCGAGATAACATTCGGAAAGTTGAATAAATTCCATCTCGAATTTCTTGAGGAAGAGGAGAAGAATTTGAAGGAATAAGAGCAAGCTGCAAATTATCTGGAGAAATAGCACTCAAAGGATTTGGGGACAAGACAGGTTTTTCTAAAGAAGAAGTTGAAGAAATATTTTGCGAGGATTGTTTTTCAAAAGAAGAAGTTGAAGAAATATTTTGAGAGGGTTGGTCTTAAAGAAGTGTTGATAAATTGACATTGATAGGAGATTGAAAAGCAGGTAATGGAGTAGAGGCAGGAGTATGTGAAGAAGCATTTTCACGAGGAGGAGAGGAAAATTCCTTATCAACTTCAGGAAGGAAATCATCAATCGGAATTAATGGTGTGGGTTTAGTTATTCGAGATATCTTACTTGGATTTGGTTTTCGTCAACTTTGCGAATCAAAATGTAGATTAAAAACGAGGCAACAATATATTGTTCGGGAAAGAAGGCGAGTATTTTAACTACCTTTTGATTCTCGATTTTCTTCTTCGTGGATTAAGGCTTGGATTCTTTAGTTGAGATTTCATCTGAGAAGTTATTTTGCTTGAAATAAACCAAAATCAGATAACAAATTATACAGAAATTAAGGAGGAGAACAAATGAAATACGCAGAGATAGAAGGAAATTACCTTGGAGAACTCATGAAGATACAGTAGAAGAAAAAATTGCGAGAAAATAGTGATAGAGTATGAGTAGAAGATATAATTGCGGAAATAAGAAAAAGAAAAGGAAGAGAATATAAAGGAGTTATATAAGGGAATAACTAAAAAAGAACGGTTACAAAAGACGTGTCAAAATTTCAAAAGACTAAATAACGGTTATGTTCTCACGATCATTTCTTCTTCGTAGAATTGACATGAGAAGAGGCAAGATGTAGGTACTGAATATCGCAAGATAATAGTTCACGAGTATCGTAATAAATAAAGGAGAAAAGAATTATAAAATGTTACGATGATAGAAGAAGCGGAGAAATATGAAGTTTTGCGAGGATGGAGTAATTTTGCGAGTATGAGTTGCGATACTTCGTAACTCATGTACAGCTGTATAAAGTTTTACTATAAATAGGAGTTCAAATGTAAAATTCGAGAGGTTCTTTTAGTGAGTGTTAGAAAATATTTTAGGAAAGAGAATAGAGAAAGTTGTAACTATTCTAATTCCATTTATATACTTCTTTGTGATCAATTAAGAACATTAATAAGAAAATTGTTATTCATCATCAAGAACTTCTTGAGTTTTTACTAATTCTATTGAGGGTGTAGTTGTAGGTTATTCTGCAACTACAAACTCTTTCATCGTGCTCTCCGTTCTTTGCATAAAAGATTTCATCAACTCTTCCATACTTGACCCCTGATTTTGAGATTGTTGTTGTTGTTGTTGAAATTGTTGACGCGGATGGAATTGTTGTTGTTGAGGTTGAAATCCACCCGAATTGTAGAAAGTAGGTTGTTGAACCGCTCCTTGCTTGTTCGCATAGATAAAATTGGGGTGATCTCTCCATCCCGTATTGTAAGTGTTGGAATAAGGATCATACCGTCTTTGATGATTTGGAAAGACTGTATTAGCTTGCTCATTGACGTCTTCATACCCATGAGAACTTGGTATCACTGCAACTGAAACTTGTTGTAGCATTGCTGTGATGTTACCCATTTTTTGACGAAGTTCCTCCACCTCTCTCACTTCATTGACTCTCCTAAGAAGCCCATCCGAACCACGACTCAAGAATTGTTGGGAGTTTGCTGCCATGTTATCAATCAACTCTCTAGCTTGTGCCACCGTCTTGGTCACTAGTGCACCACCACCTGCTGCGTCAATAATATTCATATCACTTGATTGGAGTCCTTCATATAAGTATTGGATGATCATAGCGTCACTAAATTGGTGATGAGGACAGGTTGCCACCAACCTCTTGTATCGTTCCCAACAATCATATAACGATTCTCCCACATTTTGCTTCATCCCGCAAATCTCCTTGCGAATTTGGGTATCCTTAGATGCAGGAAAATATCTCTCTAAGAAGAGTTTCTTCAACCCATTCCAAGTTGTGACACTTCCGGGAGGCAAATAATATAACCAATCCTTAGCACTATCCGCCAAAGAGAATCGGAAAACCTTCAACATAGCACCATCGGGCTCCATTTTCGCTGGAAGCATAGCCGTGACAATGGTGTGGAAGTCCATAAGATGTTTGTTTGGATCTTCATTCACCATGCCATGGAACTTTGGTAATTCTCTAAGCAATCCAGGCTTTATCTCAAAAGTAGAGTCGGTTTGAATACAGCCTCGATGTGTATCCAACTTGTGAGAAGCCAAGTCCTTGAGTGTACGATTTGTAGCGTCACCCATGGATTCTTCTTCTTCAAAAGGAATATCATGTTCTACTCCTTCTCCTTCTTTCTGAAGAGCTTCGTGTTCTACTTCCAAGTTGTGTTCTTCCGTCGTGCCTTGCCTTGGTTGGAGTATTGTTCCTTTTCGAGTAGCTATCCCGCACCTTGGATAATTCCAATCTTTAGAAGCCAGGGATTAGGTACCTGAAAACAATTCTCGCAAACAAGTGAGAAACAAGACAAGAAACGAAACACAAGTATGCAAGCAGAAATAATAAAAAGAAACTAAAAACTATATAACAAGCTGAATGCCTCCCCGGCAACGGCGCCAAAATTTGATGCGTGTCGTATGCGTCAAAAATAATTTCACTTTCTCACTCAACTAAATATGAATGAAGTACGTGATAAGAAAGAGTTCGTATCCATAGAGAGGCAATTGTTGTTATGCAATTTTCATATTCTTAAGTAACCAAATAACCAAATAACCCAAGGTGTGTTTTTGTTTTTATCAAAGTAATAAAACTAAATAAAGCAAAGCAAATAGTTTGAATAATCAATAAGGAGAAGATATTGGTCACGGGATAGTATCATTCACAAACATGTATTTTTCATCTATGATTAGAATTGGTAATTTAATCTCGCAAATATCAAATGTCCTAAGATATCTTGATCGCAAGAGTATCTCGTTTATTTCCTGATTTTATCACAAAGAGGCAATTGTTGTTATGCAATTTTCATATTCTTAAGTAACCAAATAACCAAATAACCCAAGGTGTGTTTTTGTTTTTATCAAAGTAATAAAACTAAATAAAGCAAAGCAAATAGTTTGAATAATCAATAAGGAGAAGATATTGGTCACGGGATAGTATCATTCACAAACATGTATTTTTCATCTATGATTAGAATTGGTAATTTAATCTCGCAAATATCAAATGTCCTAAGATATCTTGATCGCAAGAGTATCTCGTTTATTTCCTGATTTTATCACAAACAACATTAAAAGATGCTATTATGAAATCTTCTTAAAAAGCAACTTAAAGTGTAAAAGCACAATTAGATTTAACTCCCTAAGAGCAATAAGTTCTATGAAATAAGCCTAATCAATGTAAACAAACGTGTAAAAGCGCTAATTCGTTTTAACAAAGGTTATGATTCATATGCGATTAAAAAGATGTATCACTACAAGTATTAACCACAAGATGCTACTAAAAATCAGGGATAAACAACTTTTACGTATTGAAAACCCTAATATAGCTATAGAGATGAAAACAAATCCAATTAATTCCGGACTCAACCAAACTAGCATTCAAATCGTATGATAATAAAAATAATAAATCATAAGCGATAGAATTGAGACAAAAAAAATTCATAGAATCAAATAACATGCTTGATGAAATCAACTTTATCCCATAACCAATAATTGTATTTAGCTACACATATTTGTAGGTACTGAATATCGCAAGATAATAGTTCACGAGTATCAGGAGAAAAGAGTTATAAAATGATACGATGATAGAAGAAGCGCGGAGAAATATGAAGTTTTGCGAGGATGAAATAATTTTGCGAGTATAAGTTGCGATACTTCGTAACTCATGAACAACTGTATAAATTTTACTATAAATAGGAGTTCAAAGGTAAAATTCGAGAGGTTCTTTTAGTGAGTGTTAGAAAATATTTTAGGAAAGAGAATAGAGAAAGTTATAACTATTCTAATTCCATTTAGATACTTCTTTGTGATCAATTGAGAACATTAATAAGAAAATTGTTATTCATCATCAAGAACTTCTTGAGTTTTCACTAATTCTATTGAGGGTGTAGTTGTAGGTTATTCTGCAACTACAATATTGATGGAGTTCATCATCATAATATTCAAAGAAAATAGAAAAAACATAAAAGAAAGCAAACCCTAGAAGTAGTTCTCTGCAAAAGCTCGAAGAATAGAATAAAACGTTCTATCCCAAAAGTTGTAGAAGTCTTCCCTTTTATGTCTCTTCTTATGTCCAAAATTAGGTATAGTCTTCAAAGTCCATTAGTTGAAAATTCACCCAGCCCATGAGAGAGAGAAACCCGTGTAGAAGATATGTCCCAAAAATGCTCGCCGGAAAACTAGGTATTTCGCCGAAATCCGGAACCGGAAAGTCGCCGCCAGCCACCTGAAAAATCAAACGGTCAACGGGTCTAGACGGTCAACTCGGTCAAGCTCAGCAAGTCAACTCGGTGTCAACTAAGCCAGTTGACATGATTTAGTCCAGGCCAGTATTGTGGAGTTCACGGCCAAGATGGCTGTCTTCTGTGCAGCTTCAATTACGGCCAACATGGCCCTGTCTGTTGCACCTTCTGCATTTCATTCCCAGCCATGAGGGCCTTGTACCATCACAACACCACCTGCCATATTTCTCAGCTTCTAGCCAACACAACCATTGCAGCCAACAAACACCAGTTGCAACTGCATCATTGGCCATTGCCTCAGTCCATTGCATATACATTCTCCCTTGCAATATGACTGCAACTTCAACCCATTCACAGCTCCCTGCAGTTCCCATGGCAACACACCTGCACAACTTGAACTTCCACCTGCCTCACTCCAAGTGCAGCTCAAACACCCACCTGCAAGTCCTAAACCTAGCCTGCAACATAATTCCAAGTAGCAAACTCCATCAATTCATTCACCAGTAAACCAACTCACTTCCTTTAACATTTCGATAGTTAAGCCAGTTCTTCTCAGCTGAGTTTGAACACAACCTCTGGCAGCACAGAATCAAACCACACAAGTCCCTGTAACCAACACCTAAAGACAGCAACAGTTGCATCACCATTTCAGTCCCTGTCATTTATTTCTTTCGGCTTCAATTCCTCAACAATAAGTCACTTCAGCTTGCACCTGTTTAACCACCAGTTCCATGTATCCCTGCAATGCCATTTATCCTACTCTAGCTTTACAGTACAACCTAACATGACATTCATTATTCCACAGCATCAACTGCTTACCAGTAGCAGCATTTGTCATTCACCTGTATTCACAAACTCCAGCTGTTCATAGCTCCCACTTTATAGCTTCATAACTTGAAAATGGTTCAACAAACTGAACTCACTGCTCATTCTAACTTCTGAGCTACCACCAACAAACTCCACAGACCAATTTTAACTCTCTCAAATCCAAGTTGAACCCTAACCTGTAAATCCCATTATCATCTCAGATTCAATTCGAAATCGATTTCTGACCATTACCCATTTTCAATTCCATCTTCTAATCCTCACTTCTAACCTCGGCTTCAAATTCACTTGAAACCCTAACTCCAAATTGTTTACATTAACATCAACCACCACCTGTTAAAACAACGAATTCAAATCCCTACCTTCATTACAGCAGCAAACCTAATTATTTCATCACAGGCCTTCTTTGTTCTTGGTCAACAAACCAAATTCCTCGGATCTGCCATTATGGACTCAAACCCAATTCCTCATTTTCTTGATCTTCGAATCTCTATTTCTCCCTAAATCTCTCAGAACAAAATAAGCAGCTTCAATTCCTCCTTCCCATCAGAAGCAACAAACCCACTCTCTTCTACCACGAACCAACCCATCAACAACATCTTCTTCTCCATCTCTGAATTAACCCCAGAAACTCTTGTAATTCCTACAACAACATCACTGTTCCTCATCCTTCCCTGAGATTCAACTCTGTGTCTCGATCTTGATTTCATCAGCAAACCACTTGACTGAAAATCAAATCCCCTTTCATTTCTCTTGAACAGAAAAACCCTAAGTTTCTTTATCTCATTTATTAATTTCTGCTTCAATAAGTTTCTCATCATTTGATTTCAAATGAAAATGGTTTTATATGACCATGGTCTTCTTCCACAGCCGCACTTCTATCTTCTCAGAGTTTGAGACAAGGGAAGATAATGATTGGGAGAAACAGTGTTGATTTTAGGGTAAAGTATAATTGGGTGGTTATTGACACTCCCATACATAGGATAAGGGACACCCCAATGGGTACCCTATAACAGCTAGCCACCCCTTATCATCAGCGGTCTTTAGTGCTCCCGTAGAATTGGTCGACCTTCAACCTTGGCTCGACTTTCCGGATAGTGTTCGCCTAGGAAATGATAGCTTTGCCCCTTTATGCTCCAATTGAACGCTTTCTCCTTCTTTCGAGTTCCTCCACTAACAGCAACCGTCCCTTATTTCTCATAATCACTTATACTCTTCAATGAGAGTCATCACTAAAGTTGTCGTGATTTTCAGACAGAATTTGCATC
The DNA here is from genome assembly GCA_023529315.1 of Papaver bracteatum. Lineage (NCBI taxonomy): Eukaryota > Viridiplantae > Streptophyta > Magnoliopsida > Ranunculales > Papaveraceae > Papaver > Papaver bracteatum. The sequence continues at coordinate 19,714 of JAJJWX010003184.1, read as the reverse complement.
ACTAAAGCCGACATACTTTTCAGACAGAGATGAAGAAATAAAATCAAATAATGAGACACAATCCGCGTCCAACGCTTTTGCTATGTTTCCTCTTCTTTTGATCCAAATGACTCCAAAGTACCTAAATACGCAAAAAAAAAAAAGATACATAATTTACAAGAAAACTAGCAGAGAAAGCATAAACAATAGATAAATAATAAGGTGTTTTAGACACCTATCAGTTGAGTCCCTGCTGGAATATTGTTCTTGCAACATCTGGAGTTGCTGCTGCAATTGAGAGACAGCAGGTCATGGGTTCTGCCAGAGATTACAGGATTCATTGCCAAATGGTGGTGCTGCCGCAATGGACTATAAAGCTGCAGAAGGTGTGAAGGATAACAGGTGACAGTGGAGATGTTTGTTGTGGCTATGCAGCTGTGAAGTGATTGTAGGTGATGGGCGAAGCAGCTGGTTGCTGTAAGATGATGCTATTACTGAACAGGGAAGTGATAGCAAAGGCAATGGCCGTGACTTGATAGAGTTGCAGGAGAGAACACAAGAATTAATGGGTTTGTTCGAGATCGAGACAAGGAAGAATAAATCTTGTTGTTATGCAATGTCTGTTGTTTTTTGTTGCCACAGAGATATGGTTTGCCTTTTGTGTGTATGTGCAGTGATGGTAAGATGTGCAGTCGAGGAGTGGCTTGAGTTGCTGAAACGGAGATGTACTTGGAGCTGGTTATTGGCGGTAGTATGCAGAGCTGGAGATTTTGGAGTACTCAAGATTATTTTAATGCAGCAAGGCAGCAGCTCAGGTGGAGTTATGGTTTGGTTCGGTAGCAGTGGAAGAAGTGCATCTGTTGGAATGACGAAGATGGCTCGAAATGAACTGGAATGAGGAAGATGTGGAGCTGGTGTTGAATGGAGTATGAGATATCTGTCATGGGCTCATTGCAGCTGATATATATAGCAAGTGAAGATGTTGGTGCTTGTACAAGATGCTAGGATTTTGGATAGAGATTACGGTGCTGTTTAAAAGGGTTTGTGCAGGCATTTGAAGCTGGTTATGCTGTGACAAGGATGTAGTAGCTGAGGTTACAGCCACAGATGAACTGCAGAATTGAATTCTGTACTGGTACAACAGGAGATGATGAACTGCAATACCAAGCTGGAATGGCGGCAGTTGGTGGTATGAGTACACGCTACATAGAATGTTGAGATAAAATGGGAAGTGAGTTGCTGGGAATTATGGTAGACGGAAACATGTTCAGGTGGTCGGAGATAGTTCTCCGGCAATGGTAGCCGGATTCCGGTGATGACATCAGCAATTCCGACGACCAGTTTTGGACCCAAAAATTCCAGAGACATATTTCTCACACATGGGCTTGGTGGATTAGTAGATGGACGTGGACTTGAAGATTATGAAGACTTAACCTAATTTTGGGAAAGTATCCTTTTGGGAGAAAAGCATATAAATATAAAAGGTTTTCTCTAAACCTATATATCTCCATTAGGGAGATCTATCTTCTACTTTTATTTTTCCAGGGTTTAGAAACATGATAGGTTTTATCTTCCTTCTTGTTATGAACTCCTATGATAAGAGTACATAGTTTTCTTTTGGTTATGGAATAATTGGATTTCACAAAATATTCTTTTTGATATGATAAATTAGTTTTGTCTCCATACTTTATCGATTATGATTCACTGTTTATATTGTTACATGATTTGAATGCTTGTTTGATCGAGTCACGAATCGGTTGAGTTTGTTTTCATCTCTATTGCTAGATTAAGTTTTGTTATACGTAAAAGTGATAGATTCCTGATTATAAGTAGCATGAATATGGTTATAGCTTGTAGTGATGCATCCTTATGATCATATGTGAATCATAACCTTTGTTAAATCGGATTAGTGCGTTTTCCACGTTCGATTGCTTTGATTAGCCTGATTTCATAGAACTTAATGCATCTAGGGAATTAAACTTGATTAGTGCTTTTACACGTTAGGTCTATGTACATGTCCCTCATTCCGTCGACCCGCTGACTTAGAATAGTTGGAGATCTGCTTTTCATAGATATGCAAGAAAGTTTATTTCATTGATTTATTGAGGCCTGCTATTCCTCGTCCAGAGATACAAACATATCGAAAAGCATCGTCTTCTTATTCTGGTATTCTTCACGCAGTTGCAACGCTGCGTTGTGATTTAAGGATGGTATGGCTTGAGATACTTGGCGTTCCATGGATGGAGGAGGACTTCCCCTTTTAGGTTGCGCAGGTAATAGGATCAGTTTCCTGATATATCTTGTATGACATAAGGTCCTCCCCATGTTGGTGCCAGCTTGCCCCACTTATTTTCTCTTTGGTATTGGGGTATGGTTCTCAGCACATACTGTCCTTCCACGAAATTTCTAAGTTTAACCTTTTTGTTGTATTCTCTTAATAATCTTCTTTGGTAATTCTCCATCTTTTGTAGTGCTGCTTCTATTCTTTCTTCGAGATCGTCGAGTCTTTCCAGCATCAGGTCCGTTGTGAGGTTCTTTTCCCAAGCTTCTGTCTTTGTGGTTGGCATGATGATTTCCGTGGGGATGACGGCTTCTGCTTCGTAGGTCAGCAAAAAAGGGGATTCTCCTGTGGCTGATCTTCGGGTTGTTTGATGTGCCCATAAGACATTGTGTAGCTGCTCACACCATCGTCCTTTGTGCTCGTCTAATTGTTTTTTGAGAATGAGAGCGATGATCTTGTTTGTAGCCTATTCTTGGCCATTGCTTTGAGGGTATATTGGTGTTGATTTATTTGTTCGGATTTTGAAAGTATCAAATAGTAGATCGATGTTTTTACCTTTTAGTTGTTTACCATTGTCAGAGACAATTTCCGCCGGGATTCCAAACCGGCAGATTATGTTCTGAAAGATGAATGTGAAGACATTTGAGTCGCGGATTCTGGCCAAAGCTTTGGTTTCTACCCATTTGCTAAAATAGTCTGTGGCCACTATCAAGAATTTTCTTTTTTCTGATCCTTCGATCAGGGGTCCTACGATGTCTATGCCCCATCTTGAAAATGGCCAAGGACTATCTACTGAGTTTAGCATTGTTGCTGGTGCGTGGATTCTTTTCCCGAACCTCTGACATTCTTCACATCTTTTTGACATTCTTGCAGCATCGCGTATCATCGTTGGCCAATAATACCCTTGTGTTTTTGCCTTGTCGGCTAGGGATCTCATCCCACTATGATTCCCCGCGTCCCCCCGATGGATATATTTTAGTATTAGGTGGCCTTCTGATCTGGACAAACATCGTAGCAAAGGCCCGAAGAAAGCTTTTTTGTATAAAATCTCTCCCCTTAGATCGTACCTTCCTTCTTTTGATTGATTCTTCCTAGCCTGCTTTAGGTCTCTGGGTAATGTTCCTCTTTCTAGAAATTGGTGGATACCCAATCTCCAGTCTTCTTCTCCGCTGAAGTCCTCGTCTTCATCTGCTCTTGTCATGATGTCAACTTCTTGGAAATCGTCTGTGATGTTTTCTCCCACATCATCGTCTGTCATGTCTTCCTCCGTGCTATGCTTCCTGCTTGCAGCACAGAGTTCTCGCTGAGGGATTGATGGCTCGTAAGCTATGGTGATTTTGATTGCTTCTATATCTTTGTTTTTCAACATAGATGAGATGTATGCCAAAGCATCCGCGTGCCTGAGCTCCTTTCTGCTTAAGCGCCGGAATATGATGTTTGGTATTTGATGTGCCAGCGTCTGGACTAACGTCATGTATGTCAACAAGGTCTCGTCATACACATTATACTCCAGATCTATTTTCCTGATGACCAGTTGCGAGTCACTAGTCAATCGTACATTTGTTATCCCCATTTCTATTATCAAACGCAGAGCATGTACAACGGCTTCGTATTCGACGATGTTATTGGTGTGTTCTTTGAACTCTAGTCTAAATGCATGGATGATTCGGTCTCCCGTGGGGGTAGTGATTACGATGCCTATGCCCGCTCCTTCTTTGTTCCTCGAGCCATCGACAAAGATTTTCCACTGTCGTGGGTTTGCCGGCTAGAGGACTTCGACGGGATCTTTGCCTCTGCTGCCCTTTGTTAATCCCGCTGTATTGAGCCCTTCGATGCGGATTTCTTCATCGTTTTCCAGTGGTTGGTCGGCAAGGAAGTCTGCTAAAACTTGGGACTTCTGGGAATATTGGTGCTCGTGTATGATGTTGTATTGGTCCAAATGAGTATTCCATTTTGCGATTCTCCCTATTTTTCCCTCACTTTTGAGGACAGCTTCTAGTGGGGCTTTGCAGGGTATGCGGATGTAGTGTGTTAGGAAGTAGGTCCTTAGATTTTGGGTAGCCCATACTAACGCCAATATGAGTTGCTCGATCTTTGTGTAGTTTCTTTCCGCCGCGTTAAGAGTTTTACTGACGTAGTAGATGGGCTGCTCTATCTTTGTGTTGGTTTTTACCAACACCGCGCTGACTGCATTCTCTGTTGCTACTATGTATAGGGCCAGGACCTCCTCGGGGTCTGGTTTTTGTAAGATGGGTATCCCAGCAAGGTAATCTTTGATTTCTTTGAATGATTCCTCGCACTCTGCCGTCCATTCAAATTTGGTCCCTTTTTTAAGGATGTTGAAAAAGAGCTTGCATTTGTCTAAAGACCTGGATATGAACCTCCCTAGCACTGCTAGGGAACCATTGAGCCTCTGGACTTCTTTCAGGTTCCTTGGAGAGGGAATTTCTACTATAGCCTGAATTTTTTCAGGGTCTACTCCGATGCCTTGTTTTGTTACTAGATACCCGAGGAATTTCCCCGAAGTAACACTGAATGTGCATTTTTCTGGGTTTACCTTCATGTTATGTTTCCTCATTGCCTGAAAGATATATTTTAGGTCTTGGTGATGATCTTTCCGTAGCTTACTTTTGACCAGCATATCGTCCACATAGACTTCCAAGGTATTTCCGATCCATGGCTTAAAAATGGCGTAAACCATCCTTTGGTACGTTTCTCCTGCGTTTCGAAGTCCGAAGGGAATCCTTACGTAATAGTAGAGTCCATGCGGTGTGTAGAACGTTGTGTGTTGTTTGTCTTCTTCTGATAAGAACACTTGGTTGTACCTGGAGTATCCGTCCATGAAGGACATATCTTCGTACCCTTCGACCGCTTCGACCAGTTGATCGATGCTTGGCAAAGGGTAACTGTTCTTGGGGCAAGATTTGTTGAGGTTGGTGAAATCGATGCATATCCTCACTCCACCATTATTTTTAGGGAAGATTACCATGTTTGAGATCCATGTTGGGTATTTTACTTCCTTGATAAATCCGGCTTCTAGCAACTTACAAAGCTCTGTCTCAACGGCTTTGTGATACTCTGAGGCAACTTTGCGCACCTTCTGTCTGAAAGGTGGTGTGCCTTATTTTATGCGAAGCTCGTGCTAAATTGTCTTAGGATCGATGCCGGGCATGTCTCCTAGTTTCCATGCGAAGATATCCGCATGCTCCTTGAGAAGCTTTATTAAGGATGTCTCGCGCTCTTTATCCATCAGCGTTCTGATCTTAATCATTCTTGGTTCTTCTTCTGTTCCCACGTTTACCTCTTTCACCGCTTCTACAGGCGTAAACGTGGGCTTTGATTCCCCTAGGAGAGGAATCTTCTTTGATTGTTATTTGATGGATTCCTCGCTTTCTTTTGTGGGTGAGGCACCTGCCTCTTTGTTCCCCGTGTCGTGCTCCTTTGGAAGGATTTTTCTGGAGATTTCTTCTAGGTAAGCATTGATTGCTTTTACCTTTTTGTTTTCCTTGTTTCGTTATCTTCGGTTCTTTCTCTGCTCATCTTGTTCGTTGTTGAGCTTATTTTGTAGATTTTGACACTCTCGTGCCAAGGCTTGGTCGCCTTTTATCTCCATTACCCCCTGGGGTGTTGGAAATCTGAGGTATTGGTGGTAAGTAGCGGCCACCAATTTGAGTTTATGCACCCATATTCGGACGATTATAGAATTGTATGGTGAGGGTGCGTCCACCACACTGAATAGTGTGTCGACCTTCATTGGTGCTGCGTCCACTTGCAAGATAATGTCTCATAAGGGATTTATGGCTGCTCCATTAAATCTGTAGATGGTGTAGTACGAAGATAGCAGCTGTTCATTATTGAGTTCCATTCGTTTGAATGTATCATAGAATAGGACATTTACAGAGCTTCCCCCATCTATGAGGATTTTCTTAATGTTGCATCCTGCAATTGGTAGTGTGAGAACCAGTGGGTCGTTATGATCCTCCATATCCTCACCTACATCGTCCGTGTTGAAAGTCAGGGGCGCGTCCATCCATTGATCGTGTTCATCCACTTCCTTCCCGTCGATTGTATAAAGCTCACAGTAATCTTCAAACTGTTTCCTCAAACTCTTACCTATTTGGGCTATTAGGGAGGGTCCCTTGGACTCAGAACAGGAAATGGTGTTGAGGGTACGATTTCCTTCAGGTAGTTGGACTTGCTTGCTTCGTTTGGCTTTATCTTCTTCGCCCGTCTTGTGTACAAATTGCTGGAGGTCTCCCGCATCTACTAGCTTTTGAATCATTATTTTTAGATTCGTGCATTTTTATGTCCAGTGACCATTGAAACAATGATATTCATAGTACTCCTTGGCACGCTCGGATCTAGAGGGTTGCTTCCCCTTAGACCATGGCCATTCTAGTTTCTCGCGGCCCTTGATTTCTTTCAGGATGCGCGAGTAGCTGGCATTCATCTTCGTGAAAACTCGATCTTCGATTTTTCTAGTGTTTCCTCGTCGATCATCCCTGCATTCTCTTCTATCTTCATTAGGTTTTTCACCCAAGTCACCCCCCATAGGTATTCTGGATTGTTCCGCGGAGTTGGTCCGTGGTGGGCGTTGGGTCTGAGCTCTTGGGTTCTCCCGTTGTATTTCTTCTAACCTAGCATGCTTTTCTATGATCACTCGAAGATCTCCTTCTGTTGCAGGGACGATTCCGTGGATCTCGACAAACAATGGGCTCATTCTGTCAAGCACCCATTTGTAGCAGTTGATGCTGACCACAGGATCTACGTTTCCAATGGCTTGGCAGATCCTGTGCCACCTGTCAGTGTATTCTCTGATTGTTTCTTTGTACTGGACTGCTAGTGAGAAGAGTTTATCCATCCCGGTGTTTACCACCTTTTTGTACATGTAAGTTGTTAAGAACTTTTTAGTAAGTTGATCGTACGAGTTGATGGAATTTAGTGGCAAGTTGTCGAACCATGAGAGCGCCGATCCCTTCAAACTTGAAGGGAAGTATCTGCATAATATGGCCTCATCATAATTCTATCGTTCCATCATTCGATTATAATATCGAAGATGGGATGCGGGGTCGCTAGAACCGTCATAGAGTTCGAAGGCCGGAACTGGGCACTTCTAGGGGATGAGAGCATTGGCTAGGTGCGGTGTTAGGGGGGTAGTGCTTGCTTCCTTCATTATTTTTTCCAGTCTCCCCCCCCCACCCCCCTTGCCTGACTTTCAGTTGTTTGATCTCCGCCATCATCTCGGTGCGGAGATCTTCCATTGCGCGCTGATGTTCTTCTTGGGCAGAAGGTTTCCCCGTGCATGGGTGACCACTGTCGAAGTAGTTTGCGTTGTGCGGGTTGTCCTCTGGGTCAGGCCTTCGTATTCTTATCGTATCTCTTGGTTTCTTAGGGTCCGGGTTATCGGCCAGTATTATCCTTCGGTCCTGGTTTGGTCTTGGTGCCATTGAGCTAGCTTCGTCGCGCTGGACTCCTGTGTCCCCACTTTGGGTAGCTCTGAGTTGCTGATTTTCTTGTGCCAACAGAGCTACCGCCTCCACGTATGTCTTTTGAGCTTTCCTTAATTCTTCTAATTCTGCCCTTATCTGGGCAGATTGGCTCAACTCCTGATTAGGGGTCCTTTCCGGCATCTATTCTTCCGCCGCTATCGTTTGATCTTCGTCCACGATTTGAATCAGGGGTTCTGGGGGATCTGCTTGCGGATGCAGCTACTCCGCTGGCTGTGGTGCGTGTACGCTTTCTATCAGAAGTGGTTGGTTTACTTGTGGGGGTGCGTTTTTCTTGTCAGTGCGAGGCATCCCATAAAATGGCTGTTGCAATCCTGACTCTGCCATCCCTTCACTCGGTTTGTGTGGTCGGGTGGCAGCGATTGCTTTGGAGGCTGCTCCTTTGGATGCCCCGGCCTTTGATGCTGCGGCTTTGGCGGCTGCGGCCTTTAGGGCTTCCGCTGCAATAGTGGCTGCATCCAAAAGCCTCGAGATCTCCGCTCCATTCTGCGTTTTGTTTGTAGCTTTGAGCTTTTCTCCCTTCTGCTTGCTCCTAGTCATTACCGGAGTTGTCCTTGGTGTTTCCTTTGATGAGGCTTTCACTTTTCCTGCATCTTTGTTCTTCTCCATTTTTGATTTTTTTCTTCTTCTGAAAATGATTATGATGTACACAAGAAAAGATTGGTCCAAAGGGGAACCCGTTAGTAAAGTCTGGGAAATCATATTTCATTATCTTGCGATGTGCAATAAGATCACCATTAGGTGCATATTTGTTTTAAAACGCTTTTGAGGATGTAGATCTATCGTAAAATCCGTGGATAAGCCCACGCGCTTGATTTTTTAAAGATGAAAACTTGAAAATCATTTCGAAGAAGTAGCTCTACTGAAAAATCTGTGGATATGTCCACACGCTTGATTTTCTAAAGATGAAAACTTGAAAATCATTTCGAAGAAGTAGATCTACCGAAAAATCCGTGGATATGTCCACACGCTTGATTTTCTAAAGATGAAAACTTGAAAATCATTTCGAAGAAGTAGATCTGGCGAAAGATCCGTGGATATGTCCACACGCTTGATTTTTTAAAGATGAAAACTTGAAAATCATTTCGAAGAAGTAGATCTATCGAGTGAAAAGGTGTAAAAAACCCAAAAATGCTCCAAGCACCGCTATTTTCAGAGAGCGGCGCTTAGAGGATCCATAGTGCTCAAATCACAGGATAAGATAAATCTTTTATCGGGAGAGAATCCCTGTTTCTAGCGCCAAATTGTGAACACGTAAATTACGCAGGTATCTACGTGTCCGCAAACAAAGTTAGCATACACCTAAGTTCAAGGGTTGAATATAACATGCATAGCAAAATAATGTATACACCGATTCATCGACTCTGATTCTTCGGACTCGTCCTTGTCTTATCGGGTATTTAACACTGAGTGCTTAGAGAATGGTAAGTGACCACGAAACGAACATAGAGTGCGAAATGTAAGATGTGTAACGTAGGTTGCATAATGTAAAGAACATAATATAAGTGAGGAATATAAAGTGCGTAATGTAGAGTGCATAATGTAAGTGCGTAATGTAAATGAGACAGGTAATTACGTGGTTCAGCACTGAGGCCTACATCCACGGGGTAAAAGAGGGGTTTTATTATATGTTAATTGGTTACAAGTATAGTCAAATGACTTTGGGTGTGTTAACTTAGGTTGCGGGATTAGGGGACTACTTACTCTTCCTAATTCTCTCTCATTTTTCTCCTCCAATCGACCTGCCCCCTCTCTCTTAGGGAGGAGGGGTATTTATAGGAGTTCTGGTGTGGGGCCCAAGGAAGGATCCGTTGAAACCTTATCATCTTGTGCTTTGTGCCGATACGTGGACATCTTCGGTTGCTACGATTCCCCCCTCGTTCCCTTCGTTACTTCCGAAGAGGTAGGGTCTTCTATTCCGCTGGTTGATTGACACGCGTCTCAGGTGTTTAATGCGGGTGGTTGGGCCTTCTGCACGTGTCAGGCCACGGTCTTCTGTTCCTGTCACGTCCGTGTCAGCTGGTTGTTCCCTGACCGTAGATCTGAGATTCCTCTCGAGATGGGATAAAGCAGATCCGAGGGTGTATTGGGTCCAACGCAGTGGTGCTTTGTTCCCGTGCTCCTTCATTTGTAGCCATTGGATCTGCTAGATGAGAACCCCTTCTTGTTGGTACACGTTTCTTGGTTGTATCTAAGTGGCATCGTTTTGTGATGCCCCTCGTTATACGCTCTCCACATGTTTATCCGAGGACACGTGGCGAGTGGTGGAATTATGCACTTAATGCAGATGGGACTATAGAGAGACATAAAGAAAGATTAGTTGCTAAGGGTTATCATCAAGTAGATGGGATTGATTTTGAGGAGACATTTAGTCATGTTGTTAAAGCTACTACTATTAGATGTGTTCTTAGTTTAGCTCTTTGACAAAAAATGGAATATGAGACAACTTGATGTTAGAAGTGCATTCTTACATGAAAATTTGTCATAAAATGTATATATGGAGCAACCACCAGGCTTTGTTGACCCTAATCATCCTACACAAGTCTTCCATCTTTAAAAATCATTATATGGACTTAAATAGGCTCCTAGAGCCTGGTATGAGAGATTCAGTGGTTATCTTCTTAAGTTTGGTTTCACTAGTTCAATCTGTGATGCTTCTATGTTCATATATCACAAGCATTCTAAAAGAATGATTCTATTAGTTTATGTGGATGATATCATTCTTGTTGGTACTTCAGATTCATTACTTACTTCTTTTATCTCATCTCTCAAGACTGAATTTGCTGTGAAAGATCTTGGACCCTTACACTATTTCCTAAACATTGAAGTTACTTTTGATACTTCAGAAAATAAATTACTTCTCACTCAGAACAAATATTCACTTGATCTGCTTAGAAAGCATGACTTATTAGGCTGTAAACCATGCAAAACTCCAGTGGCATCTAGTTAAATAGTTTCAGCATGTGATGGGGTTTTGTTGAAATATGCAGCATCTTATAGAAGTTTGGTAAGTGGTTTTCAATTCTTAACTCTGACCAGACCATACATAAGCTTTGTTGTAAAATATGTTAGTCAGTTTATGCATTGTCCTACAGATACACATCTACAACTTGCAAAAAGGATTCTCATATATGTTTAAGGGTCTCTTGGTCAAGGTATCACTCTCAGTGGTAATGACAATTGTTCTGAACTTGTTTCTTACTGTGATAGTGATTGGGCTAGCTGTCCTGATACTAGGAAGTCTAATTCAGGCTATTGTGTTTTTATTAGGGGAAATATGGTTTCTTGGTCTTCCAAAAAGAAGCATACTATATCTCGTTCTTCTACAGAAACTGGATATAAGGGGCTGGCTAATGCAGCAGCTGAAATATTGTGTTTATCCTACTTGTTTGAAGATCTTTCTGTCAACTTATCGACGCCTTGCAAGTTATACTGTGACAATCTTAGTGCTGGAAGTTTAACTGAAAATCCAATATTTCATGCTCGTACTAAGCATATTGAGGTGGATTATCATATGATTCGAGATTTAGTAGAATCTGGTTTTATGCGCGTTTCTTATGTTCACACACTCAGTCAGATTGCAGATTTATTTACCAAAGGTTTGTCCAAGTCTCAGTTTAGCTTATTGAAGAAAAAACTGATGCATGTTGTACGTGCTTCTGTTTGAGGGGGATGTTAGACTTATTCGGGTATCCATACAGTGTACGAATTACTGTCTAGCAGATAATCCTAGCTGTAGGATTTAATAACGGATAACAGCTGTTATATCTTTACAGTTGTGTCGGTGAACCTCCTGTAATTGTTTTACTTTTCTGTTGAGTCAAGTCTATATAAGAGACTGTGTCCTGTATCTTGTTTCTTAACATTCATTAATAAACTGATCACCATTCTTACATGATGAACAAAGCACCATAAGCAGTTGCATGCCAGACATCACTTTCTTTGGCAGCGAATGTGCGGCTCTTTTCTTACTTTTATCATAATCTTTGTATAGTTGAAACAATAAAAGAAGCAATCGATACCTCAGAAAAATGCAAAGTTCCAAAATCATTGGGATAAATATATCGAAGCCCTAGGAAATGCAACAGGATCAGTCTAAATTTTGACGTAATTCTTGTTTCAACTCTTGTTGTCTTCAAAGACTGTCCTTCACTGTAGTAGTTTTCAACTAGTGGAGATGTATCTTATCAAGGAATAGAGAATACCCAATGATCGTCCCGAACTTTTTCACCAAATCCCCATGATGTGGTAGTTTTCAACTGCAAGCCTATTGTCAAAGAATACTATGGTACTCCGAGTTGCAAAGATCGGAGAGTTTTTTTCCTTATACCCCCAACCCGACCAAATCTTTTAAAAAATGAATATGCAACACCTAAACCCCACATATTGTATAGGAAATATTAACAGTGTGTTGGAAAATATCTTTCGCATACAAGATATCAAGGTAACCGTGAATACCAAATAAGTGATGGTGCAGTTTGTGCACAAGTGAAGATACGGTCAAAGATATCCGAGATAATCGTGGAATCATTTTCTAGATAATATTACCTAGTCAAATGAGATATTGTATTATCTCCTAGGGTTAGTTTACTCTATAAATAAGAGTTTAATGTAAATGTAAAACTATCTCAGAATTTCTGATAATCATGAATACCATTTCACCCTAAGGGGTTTTATCAGTGGACGTAGGCTAATAGTGCCGAATCACTTTAATCCTTGTCTCCTCCATTTGATTTGGTATGTAGATTATTTACTTTGATTTATTTCTTTATCATTGATTAATCTTTATTTTCTTTATCAAATCAATGATATCCATGTTAGTTTTGATCTACATATCAAAATCTAATACAGTGTGTTTTAGATTTTAGTGCAACAAAATTTTTGATCTAATTTTATTTATCTTTCTCAAGCTTTAAGCTGGTGTTAGTCTTGCATTGGAAATCTCATCATCTTCAAGTTAAAATACTGGAAAGCAGGATTCAAAATTGATTTTTAGTAATTATGTTATTGTTTACAATTACAAAGCTTCAAATCATTTGGGATAGTAAGCAATACTTCAGATCCAGTTTATACCCGCACCAAATCACTTCGTGCATAAATTCCAAGTTCAACATATTGTAACATCATGATGGCACCATATCACATTCTTACCTCTTTCAGTAGACCTATCTGCCACTAAAGCGTTTCCTTGGTACGAATTTTCTGCCCACTTTCTTCCTTCAATCACGTCTCTCCAGCCAACTACTCGAAGGATTGCCATGTATTGTCATTAGGTCTTCTTTTTCATGCATCTATGACGCCAGTTATGTCATTAGCAGCATATTTTTCCACTTAAGCCAACATCGCCAATATACCTAAGAAATACAAAGATACTAGAATCAGCACAAGTTTAAGCACTCACAACATGTACTAACAGATCAAATAATGACACAAATGTCTTTCGACTAGTTAAGTAGGTAATAAAGCTATTATTGTATTCAAAAAGCATACTTACTATTGTACCAAGTCCTGATGATGAAAAGAGGGACTCCAATAAAGCTATAACGTGTTGTGCCGTGCTGTGCTTAGTCACGTGCTGTGCTGTGCTCCATTTTTAACGTGCTGGGATGTGCTGTGCTCGTGCTGGCACAGCCTATTTTACACCTCTATCCAACATGTTGAACAATGAAATATTTGTCATTTCATCATCACGAGAAAATTGATTCAGGCCCGTAATCAAGTTGCGGGATATGCTCAAGTCTGATAAAAGGAAGAATATTTAGGTTTTCCGCAGGCTTCTAAAAGTTCATGTAGTAATTTACAAAAAAAAAAAATACTCCGTATCAACAACCTAAAAACTGAAAGTAGCACTGGTGCTGCTTACCCTCTTTTCTATTGGTTGGTTACCTAACCTCGCGCTCTCATTGGTTAATTGAGAAACCATTCGTATTCGTCAGATGAAATTTCGTTAGATATGGAGCGTTGATCTGACAATGTGCGGTGTAGATTGGATGGATTAGTGGGACATACCTGACGGACGACCCCCATTATTTATAAAAATTACTATATTAATTTCGTGTATTTATTTTCAAAATCCAATTTTTTAAAAAAACTACTATATTAATTTTAGACATTTATGATTAAAATAAAAAAAATCAATTCAACATATTTATGGAATAAAATAATTTCTTATAATTTTATGATAATCCAAAAAATAAAAAAATTACTATATTAATTTTGGACATTTATGATTAAAATAAAAAAATAAAAATAATTACATTAATAATTTCATGTAATTATTGTAAAAGATCCAGAGAATTTAAAAAATCTACGTATTTAAGGAATAAAAGTAGCACTGGTGCTGCTTACCCTCTTTCTTATTGGTTGGTTACCGTAACCTCGCGCTCTCATTGGTTAATTGAGAAACCATTCGTATTCGTCAGATGAAAATATGGAGCGTTGATCTGACAATGTGCGGTGTAGATTGGATGGATTAGTGGGACACACATGACAGACGGCCCCCATTATTTAGAAAAATTACTATATTAATTTCGTGTATTTATTTTCAAAATCCAAATTTTTTAAAAAAACTACTATATTAATTTTAGACATTTATGATTAATTTAAAAAACTACTATATTAATTCTTTGGATCTTACTATATTAATTTTGGACATTTATGATTAAAATAAAAAAAATATTAACATAACATATTTATGAAATAAAATAATTACATTTATAATTTCATGTAATTATTGTAAAAGATCCAGAGGATTTAAAAAATCTACGTATTTAAGGAATAAAAAAATATTTCGTGTATTTATTTTCAAAATCCAATTTTTTTAAAAAACTACTATATTAATTTTAGACATTTATGATTAATTTAAAAAACTACTATATTAATTCTCTGGATCTTACTATATTAATTTTGGACATTTATGATTAAAATAAAAAAAATATTAATTTAATATATTTATGAAATAAAATAATTACATTTATAATTTCATGTAATTATTATAAAAGATCTAGAGAATTTAAAAAATCTACGTATTAAAGGAATAAAAAAATATTTTAATTTTATGAATTTTTTTTCCTTAAAAATATTTTAATTTTATGAATCTTTTAAATGGAAAAAAGATATATAAATATCTATATTAATTTTTAGCATTGATGATAAATATCTAACAAAAAATACTACATTAATTAATATTTAAATTACTATTTATATTTATGTTAGCAATATCCATTAATATATAAAAAAAATCTGATCATTTACATGAACATAATCTAACAAGTTCCATTAATATGGTTGATTTACTAATTAAAACAAAGCCAATGGTTAATAAAGGATGGAAATCATTCTTCATCCCTATTTTCTTTATAACAATCCATATAACTGGATTTAATTCCATAACGAATAAAAAAAAAATTATTTTTTGAATCTTTTAAAAGGAAAAAAGATATATAAATATCTATATTAATTTTTAGCATTGATGATAAATATCTAACAAAAAATACCACATTAATTAATATTTAAATTACTATTTATATTTATGTTAACAATATCCGTTAATATAGAAAAAAAATCTGATCATTTACATGAACAAAATCTAACAAGTTTGATTTACTAATAAAAACAAAGTCAATGGTTAATAAAGGCTGGAAATCATTCTTCATCCCTATTTTCTTTATAACAACCCATATAACTGGATTTAATGCCATAACGATTTTAAATATTTTCTCTGGAACCAAGTTTCCAACATCTATATAAAGAATGCAAATCACTCTTTATTCTTGCATAAATAAACCACGTACTTGCTGTGAAAAAGGAGGTAGCGAACAGAAGATATCAACTATGACTTTTGAAGAAAATCATAACAAGGGGGAAGCAATGATAGTTGATTCCAGTGGTATGTAAACTTATTTAAGTGTCACAATTTCGAATCCTAGACTGCTATTTTTTTTTTCTATTATCAATTTTTTCTTTATATTAATAGGCTGCTGTGTTTTTTTTTCTCTTATCAATTTTTAAATATATGATGTTTATATGTAGGTAAGAAACCTTCGGGAATAGTTTATACCCCTTCAAGCGTCTGGTTAGGAATCAGACACAACAAAAAGTGGTGCAGGCTTTGGTTCTTTTGTGCAACAGAATTCAGGTGAGCTCGAGCCTTAGGTGGGCATATGAACATGGATAAATCTAAAAATAATCTGATCCTCCAATTGATCATTATAGTCCTAAAAATCATGAGTACGGTTTGTAGATCTGTCTGTAGCATCGTACCGCAACCTCTATGATCAGCACAAGATTAGAGATGTTGATGATGCATCCGAAAAAATCATATTACTGGTTACTGGTTTCAGTTTTTTTTTTTGTAGGTCTCCTCCCACAATCCATGAAGATAATCATGCACTAAAGAAGGAACCCGTAGGATCAACAGTTCTTTCACTATATCTCCCACACATATGGTAAAACTTTGAGCACAAATTCGGTTTCTCATCTAAGATCATTTATTTATTTATTTTTGTCTTCGGATAATTCAAATATAAGCTGTCCATATTTCATGGTATAGCTTTATGTTATTCCAAGATATACAAAGGGAAACTTGCAGCATAGTAATATTTCGCGTGGAATGATCAGAATGTGGAAAATTGTGGAAAATTCTCAATGGACTCCCAAACTAAGCTCATAGTAATCCTTCAATTAATGTACTTTACTGGTACTTTTACTGATTTGCAGTGGTTTCGAAGCAACAAAGAATGTGCTTTTATTTCCTAGATTTTTCTCCCCTATTATTAATCTTACTAGCTTCATGGATTCCATCTATGATGGTAACCTAAGAATATTCCTTACATATGTATTCTAATTCTGGTGACAACAACGAATTTCCTGGCATCTGATCCGAAAAAACTCAAAGACCATCTTGATATGTTCTTATCGAATAACAATAAATAGATTTTGGTTTTTTGAGTTTTTTTTCTAAGATCAGTAGATTTTAGTTTTGTTTTGGTGTCGTTTGATATAGGCACACACTTCTTTATTAATAACTATACGTTGCTTCCAATAATTTTTTTGTTCTCTTATACCGTTTTTTTTTTCGAGAAGAAAAGGTTATATTGAGAAGAGAAAAATATGTACAGAGTGTTGAGTCAAAGACTCCCATGGAAAAAAAAAAAGCTATCTAATTACAAAATAACTACATCTTCCTGGTGTTGAGTGATTTGACTCATCGAGTATCCCTTGAAAATCTCTATGAGCTCCATATAAGAATTTGAGAAAAAGATATCAATATTTTCACTATATTATATCTGGAAGCGCAAATTAAGAATTTTTTACATATGGCTTATTATTGAGAAAAGAGTTTTGCATCGATTCACACAAATTGTGGCATTTGAAATTATTTTTGGCTTTGTTTTTGTCAATAAAGAGAAATTTGATTAGAATATGTGGTTAGAATTTTCGATTGCTTTGCTTAATTTTATTTTGGTTCTTAACCCTTCTTCTTTATTTATGTTAAAGGTGTCGGGATGCAAGCTGCTCAACAAGGGATTATTTACATTGACGAAATTGACAAATTAATTAAAAATATACTCCTTATAATAATTCAAATCACAAAAAAGTATACTTGACCACCCTGTATCAAGCGGGTTATCACCGCCAAGCCGGTATCAAGTAACTTTTCCCAAGAAGTACGAAAATGATAACTTCAAAGTAACAGTTCAAGAATATCACATTTACAATTAAGGTCTACGTATATCACATTATCACATATTGTTACTATGAGTCTGTCTAACAATTTTTTGCGTATGTTGTTTTCACACAAAATGGGCTCTTTAACAACTGACCATTTCATATATCATCTCCCTTAAAGAGGTCTCTAAGAGGCTCCTTACCACTAGAAGTAAATGTTGTTTGGCTTTCTAAAAAATATGCTTAGTTATTTTATCAACTAACGATGCAAGGTTTATCTCTATATACTCTGACATCATTTGATTATGAACACAACAAAGTACTTCAAACATCCACTTTCACTTTTTGTATTTGGACATATTATATATAATCCCTACATAAAAATATATGAACATGGATGATGTGTACCTTGGTTGTGATCAGTCAATAAGTGTGATGTCCACACTCGCTATAATCCATTTTATTTATTCATCGTGCTATTATAGCATTAAAACCTAAAGCTAATATTCAATTTAGGATTTCTCAAGTTTCTTTCACCCAATTCAGCAACAATAACAAAACCAGCACACCACGCGCCAAATGGATCCTTGATGTATTGGTCGTAAGGCCTTACATATCAATATGAACGAACTTGGAAAGTATAGACTTGGAGTTACATGTGAAAAAATACACAATCATTTTATAATGCCTGCACGGGATCATTTTTTACCTTGGCCTTTTTTGATTTTTATCTATTTCACTACATTACTCACATTAGTTTCGAGCGTCTCTTGAAGAGAGAAACTCAAGAAACGGGAAACACTTCATGTTTGATTTCTGAAGAAAAAAAAATATATTTGTGATTTTCCTTGATTACATCTTTTTCAATGGGAAACACTTCATATGTGTTGTACTATTTAGAATTGACAATCTATTTTACTTAATATCATTTTTTTAAGTGTCTCGAATACCAGATATAAATACAAATATATAATGAGTGTAGCTGTTCATTTAGGTACAAGAAGTTAGTGCCTAACAGAGCAGTTAAATTGATTGCTTGATTTATAACGTAACTATATGATTTTTGAAGAAAGATATATCAGTATATTTCTTATATTACATCTTCTTTGAAGGGCACACTTCATATGTTTTGTACTATTTAGAGTTAACAATCTATTTTTATATAATATCAATTTTTTTAAGTGTCTCTATTATAAGATATCAATACAACTATATAGCGAGCGTGGTTTTTTATATAACTACAAGAAGTTAGTGCCTGGATGAGCAGTTAAATTGGTAGCTTGATTCTTAACGCAGCTATATGATTTCTGAGAAATATATATAAGTATATTTCCTATATTACATCATCTTTGACAAGAAGCACTTCATATGCTTTGTACTATTTAGGCAATCTATTTTATATTAATATCGTGTTTCTTTAGTGTCTCTATCAGATATCAGTACCTATATAGTGAGTATAGCGTTCATTTTATTAGAAGAACTTGGAGACTAGAAGAATTGTTGAGTTGGCCACTTGATTCTTAAAGTAGATATATGATTCCCAAAGAAGATATATCAATTCATTTCCTTGATAACATCTTCTTTGACGGGAAGCACTTCATGTGCTTTGTACTATTTAGTGTTGGTAATCCATCTTATATTTTCGTGTTTTTTTTAGTAACTCTAATATTAGATAGCGAGTGTGATTTTTCATGTAACTACCAATAGTATTGATGTTGGAAATATCATGAACTACGTACTGATTTCAAAAGTTAAAAAATATTTTTTTTAAGTATTTTCTTTAAGAGGATTTCTTAATCTCCAACACTTTAAACCATATGTAATTGGTGATTTTGGTTCCAACTGTTAGTCTATTAAATGTTAATTGGCATTTTCATTATACACCGCAGATGTTAATTGGGACCCCCTTTGAGACGAGTGCAGCCTCACTAAATTGTGACCAATTTCGATGGTACCCGATGCATAACACTGGTTAACTACTAAAAAAATCTAATATATTTTAGTGTTTATAGTTTAAACTATTTTGCTTTCGATACTTTGATTTAATTATTTTAATTTATTTGTAGAGATGATTACTGCTTTATTGGGTTACTTGAAATTATTTTTCAAAACCATGTGAGATCTTTAAATTATGATAGTATTATAATTTGATTATTAGAAATTTCAATTACATAGTTTTAATTGTCAATCTGTTGAATAGTAAATTCTATAATAGCTTATTAAAACTCTTATTTGGACGGGTGCAAGGCGAAGCCCCGCCTCAGTGGACATGAACCAA